>CAJNYU010000743.1:0-166297 GCA_905331475.1 Rotaria socialis | reverse complement strand
TTTTTTTTTTTTTTTTTTTTTTTGGGGGGGGGGGGGGGGGGGGGCGTCCAAATTTCTACCCTATATACTTCAACACTCCTTTCAGATCGTGTTTCACAAAAGATCAATAGCTACTTAATGATTGCATAGCTGCTTAATGAATCTTATAGTGCCTTAATGAATTCTATAGTTACTGAATGAAAATCATAGCTACTGAATGAATCTCATAGCTACTCATTGGTTTCTTGCAACTACTGAATGATTTCTTATAGCTACTTAATGATTTCATAGCTACTTAATGAATCTTATAGCTACTTAATGATTCCATAATTACTTGATTATTGTACAGCTGCTTCCAACTTTATTATAATTATTTAAAGATCACTTATTTATTAAATATTCATTTATCTCTTTAAAATTTCTACATCTATTAAAAAAAGACCATCTCAGCATATTACAAACGAGAACAAACCTTATTAATATGTTTTCACACATTTTTTCAAAAACTCTTATAACGTACCTCTTCCTTTTTTATATCATAAATACCCCCAATATCACAAATATTTGAATATTCTACTGAATTGAATACAGATTGACATTATGAATACAACTTGTTTTATTTGAATCTACCTGAGAAACAGTTAGGCGAAACTCAATAAAAAATACAACATACAATCATAAGCATTTGAAAGCAATCAGAAATGTAATAAAAATTCAAATTTTAAGCATTTCGAATATTTCGTGTCAACAAACTATTAAAATATTCACTCTTTCTTTCAAACAGCCTTTTCAGCCCCCGTGCTCCTTTTGATATTCATTCAGTATCTATGCTATTCATTCAGTAGCTATAGAATTCATTCAGTACCTATGCTATTCATTCAGTAGCTATAGAATTCATTCAGTACCTATGCTATTCATTCAGTAGCTATAGAATTCATTCAGTAGCTATCGAATTCATTCAGTTGCTATACGAAAGCACTAAGTACTTATGTTTAAGAAAATGCAGCAGACTATATTAAAAAAAGTATCTCTTTTGAGAATGAGCCGTTGTAATGCATGAAATGGAAGCATAGAATAATGTTGGAGGCATAGACAATGTTTTTTACAAGGTAAATGTTTAAGCTCATTGCCATATTAGTGAAGGTCTTCTGTATTTTTTCTAGAAAGAGGTCGTCACGAAAACGTGTGAGCTCAAAAATACAGTTTTACGATATTGAAACTGGTTTATTAGTGACTGATAAATATGTAAATGAATGAAATAATCAAGGCTGAACAATTTTCTGACGAGTCAGCATCTGTCGGTAGCATAAATGTACAGGGAAAAAAGGATCACACGAAACCTTTTGACAACGAAACCTCTAAAAGATCTCCTGAGAAAACCTTTCGCCTACCAAAAATAAACAGAGTTTTTTACGGAACTCCTTTGATTACTAAACCTTAAAATGTTTTTGTGGGCTGGTGCGATATCTAATAGTATACAGTGAAGTTCCACGAAGCCTCAAAGGGTTCGTGAAATACCATTTTATGTTCAGTGTAGCTATTTAATATTGACTACATATATTCATAGTATTCCCTACCCACTTTATCTTTACTGTAGCTATTTAATTCTCACACAGTTATTTAATCTTTACTGTAGCTATTTGGTCTTCAGTATAGCTATTTAATGTTGACTACACTGAAAAAAAAGGTTCCATGCGGAACCTTTTAGCGCCAAAAATGGTTTCGTGCGTGCTACGGAACTTAAAAATAGTTTCGTACATACTACGGAACTTAAAAAAGGTTTCGAGATTTGCAACGAAATCTAAACCTTTTGAAGGTTTCGTATACTTTCATCGAAACCTTAAAAAAAGTATTCTAGAATCTTTGTAAGTCTTTTGAAAGCATCTTAGGTCCATACGAAACCTCTAAGAAGGTTTCGATTTCGTTGCAAATTAAGTTCCGCGTGGAACCTTTTTTTTTGAGTGTACATGTATTCATAGTATTCCCTACCCACTTTATCTTTGCTGTAGCTATTTGATCTTCAGTGTAGCTATTTAATGTTCACTGTATGTATTCATAGTACTCCTTATCTACTTTATCGTTGCTGTAGCTATTTATATTTTTATGATACTGTTAAATATTTCGTGATTGTATTGAAAGCTTAGAGAGGTCAGCTGAAGTTCAAAAGATATATTCGAATGTGGGTAATATTTTAAAGTTTAACTTGGGGATTCACATGACATTAATATTTTAAAATATGCAAGCTTTTTAGTATTTATAGATTATTTTAGTTTGAAGAGGTTTGTATGTGTAAAGTTTTCAAACAGTTCTTCATTGTTATTCTAGATATAACACTGAACAAAGACTTGAACGCGTTACAATATTTCCTACAGCACTGTGAACATATTTGCGATTGGTTTTCTGAATCAGCTCCTTGAAAGATAGTTTAAAATTCTAGTTGGATAAAAGAATGTATGGAAACGGTTGGTGCTTTATTTGTGATCGACGAAAAGATTCACTTGTATATTTCTGAAATAGGAAACCTTTTTTTAAATAAGCCTTTTATTAAATCATATAACCTTGAAAGCACGATATATATGCAATTCGTATTCGTACTTAGTTCAGCAGAGAAATTTGTCGTAAAAAAACGATGTAGTGATGTAATGATAATTATGGTTTTTGTTGACTGTCAACTTCAGAGCATGGAAGCAAAATGAAACCTATGGAAGGTGATATTGGATTGGACCCTAGTGATGAGTTTTTGTCAAAAACGTTTTGCAATTGGTGTTGGCAGAAACATTTCTAAAGCACCATCCTCTGAAATTTGTTTTTTTATTTAATCGTAATTCATAGCGGATTCCGGCGACGGATTTCAAATTTGATCTAAGAATATGTTTCCATTTAAGAATTATAGCGATTGAGAATTTTGTGAAATGTCGCAAAAACTGTGACAAAAATTCAAAATGCTGTAACTCAAATTGAACCATATTTTTAGATGAGATTTGAAATCTGTCGATAGAATCCACTGTAAATTATGATTAAAATCAAATTCCACTATGATGAAAAGAAGTTGACTGGTGTAGTGGAAATAAAACATATCCAGAAACAACGACTAGAAAACGTTTTGACAAAATTTTATCACTTGTGTCCAATATCTCATTCCATAAATTTTATCTTGGCCACATGGTCCGAAGGCGAGAGTTAGCATAAACTAAAATCCTCATTAACCAATGAAACCATGATATTTAAAATTTTCTCAGTACCGTGTTTCCTATCCTGTTAAAATCGCCAGAATAGAAAGAGACGCATGTCTTATTTGTGCACAAGTTATACAAATTAAGGTAATCTAATATCAAGAAAAAACGGAACGAAAGTAAAGAAGTGTTTACTATAGTCGTTATTTAGAAATTCTTCCGCGATATTTGTTTTTGTAATGCGCAGCGTTCACGGTTTTGATATGCTTGAACATTAAAATCTTGCTCTCAAAAAACAGGAAGAGCAGGATTTGGAAAAAAATTGGGTAATTGTCTAAATTAATATTGTAAATAATGTAGCATTTTGAGGCTTTTAATATTTCTATGCAGTAATTTTCGATCTGAGAATTCGCGCTGTTAACAGATTTCCCAAGCTATGCTTTTCCTTTGATTTTGTAGTTTTATCGATGATTCTTCGTCAACCTCGATGTATTGTTTTAAAGATTTCTTCACCTTTGCGTGATAGCTTTTTAATGCTCAGTACTAAAGAGTTGTAACTATTTAAAGAAACTAGCTTTTGGAAGAGAAATTTCATCAATGACTGGGAATCTTAAAGAAATCTTTAACTGTCTTGAAAAGTTTAGGGATTGAAGTTTTAAGATGCCCTCAAAGTAGTTGACATAAAATTGTTAGATAAACTAAAGTGTACATCAACATGGATTAAATAGCTATGACAGTTTAAATAGCTTTGGCAATTTTAAATAGCTGTGTAATTTAAATAGGTATGGCGCTTTGAATAGTCATGGCAGTTTAAATAGCTATAGACAGTTATCAATATCTATATACTTAATTAAAAAGTATCGCTTGTGAGAAGCTACGTAGATTCACACCAACAGACTTTCAGTGAAACACCGACAAATCGACGCTGAATTTTACTAACTAGAATGCATATACAGAATAAACCGAATTTCAAGTTGAATAAAATCATATATAAGAAAAGAAGAGAAACTATTAAGCTGAGGTGCTTTCATTGAATCAAAACTTTAAATGCGTTCATATTTTTCAATCGGGATGTCATAATATTCTGTATATAAATTCTAGTTAATTAAAATCGGCGTCGGTTTGTCAATGTTTCACTGAAAGACTTTCAGAGAAAGCAGATATCAGTGTAGTCAATGGCCAGTGAAGCACTGTGTCGCAGCAAGCGGCAGTGTATCAGTGATTTTTCATGCCAGTTTAATTTCAGTGACAGTGGCGTGAGTGCAGTGCGGCTTGCGAGCAGTGTTCAGTGCGTCGGTGAATTCAGTGTCAGTATTTACACTGAAATTACAGGTCCCTAGGCAGGCCTCAGACGCCAGAATCTAACTTGTGAGAAAATACACAATAAATATGACTAAAAAGCTCCGGATTCAATATTGATTCTCTGATTAATGCAATCAGGATCAACGTTTTTCTCGAATTCTCAAAAAAGTTATCCTACGTTGAAGAATCCCTCGTCACTTCACTTCATCTATAATTTTTAAAGATAAATGACTTACTTATCTTTTTTCATACAGTAGCACTAAAGAACCCCGCATATTTATAAAAGTGCGCACAAAATTATCTCACAATGCTCTCTTTTTCTGAAGAAGTTACTTTATGACGACGCTCGCTTTTCGCTACAGCTTTCACTTTATCAGTGTTAACTTTATTTTACTTCTACCCACGGAGAAAAAGTTCGTAAAAAGAACAGTCGATAACGCATTTCTCAAATAATAAAGCGCATTCTGAAGTCGATTTGGCTTTTTTTTCAGCACGTTCTTTACACACTTTTATCGTTCTTTAGAAACACGCTCCGCAATTATGAGGACGCCTTGTTTCCGTAGTAACAGCATTCTGTGTGTAAAAGAAAAGCAATCGGATGGAAGACGTTCGAACGCGTTCCGTAATGAAGGAGTTTTTATCGCCGATAAGCGCATTTAATTTGAACCAGTTCGTCTTGAGAGACTGGGTTTATTTTTCCTCGGAGTTAATTCTTATCCGTTCTTGCTGAATACGTTTATCGGCGATAAAAACTCCTTCATTACGGAACGCGTTCGAACGTCTTCCATTCGATTACTTTTCTTTTAAGTACAGAATGCTTTTTCTCCGGAAGCAACGTGTTCTCATAATTGTGGAGCGTGTTTCTAAAGAACGATAAAAGTGTGTAAATAACGCGTTGAAAAAGAAGCCAAATCGGCTTCAAAATGGGCTTCATTATTTGAAAAACCCGTTATCGGCTGTTCTTTTTATGAATGTTTTTCCATGGAGGGATGCATCAATCGATACAGAACAGACTGTGCTTTCTATGGGTGAAACCACCGCGTGCCACTGAATGGTTGAGTTTGCTTGACATATGTGAACAAGAAAGGGATGCTGCTGCGAAAAGCGTTAGGATACGAAAACCTTCCGTATTTACATATTACCGACAAACAAAAACACATCGGTAACTTCAAATGATCTGTTCTATCTAATAGTAAGGCCATCCTGTCTCGATAAACGAGTAGCAGCATCCGAGCACGCAAACGCTGCGTAACAACTATGAAGAATCCGCTTCGGCGATCGCTTTTCACTGCTATTTATTGGTTGGATAGAGCTTGGATTACACTTGAACCAATACAACGTCGCATCCAGTATCTGTCAATGGGCTGACACGTTTCCGGCAAACAAATGCTAAGGAGCTATAAAAGATTGATGAAGTGAGTTCACACGCTTTTCAAGGTTTTAGCTTAGTGAGTTTGTGAGAACGTGGAGCGATGCCATTTTCTTAGTAAGAGAAAATGACCTCGTGCATTAACAGCCAGGATGATCCTTCAGCACAGACAGTAAGATAGTGAAAACCGAAAACTTTCGAGCATCGATTCTTTTGAATCATTCGCAATATTTTTTGTTTCTGATACTAAGGATGGTTCGTCTAGAGAGTATCACGTTATGGTTGAATATCATAATTATATAGATTATTTATTGAACGCGTTTGCTTAGCTCTACTGACAAACGGGTATATCGAAACTTTCACAGATGTCAATGTGTAGTGTATGGTATTTGTGGGAATTGTGCTCGTTGACAATGTTTCAAATACTGTAGATTGTTTGTCAGGTAAGAACCACTTCGTCAATAAACTGACGTAACGATTGTTCCCCGTTGGTATTACTTATCTTCGCAATAACCGAAGAAATAATAGCTTAGGAAAATGTAGCGATCATCATAGTAGTTGTGATCTCGATCGTTTCGGCTGTCCGACCTTTTTCAGTGCTTCCGGTAGAGTGCTACGGGAATGACTCTTTTTGATTCTTGTTTCCCGTTCTCATTCCCGTGAAAGAAAAAAATTGTTCCCGTTCTCTTATTCCCGTTTCCGAAAGTATTTCACAGTTTTTATTATTATTTCATTTTTCATTTTTTTATTTTTTTATTAGCTGATATACTCAGAAAGAAAAAAAGGTGTCATACTGTACTTTTTAGGGTTCGAGAGTTGGGTACCATTTTCAGAACCATTTAAGGTTCATGCAAAATCTGGTTCTAGCTGGAACTTTTTCCTATTTCTCCCAAAAATGGTTCCATAGTAGTAAAATGTAGTCCACTCTGAAAAAAATAAAGGAGGTTTACAGAACCCTCCGAAAATGTTCTGCAGATTTTCAAAATGCTCCAAATGTGTTCAAAGTCTCAAAAAAAGGATAAAAATTTTGACAGAACCTTTTTTTCGGTACTGTACAGCAAAAAAAGGTTCTGTAAGAGATGGTTCTGCACTTGGGTAAAACGCAGAACCTTCAAAAGATTCTGTCAAAATTTTTATCCTTTTTTTGAGACTTTGAACACATTCGGAGCATTTTGAAAATCTGCAGAACCTTTTCGGAGGGTTCTGTAAACCTCCTTTATTTTTTTCAGAGCACCACATTCAATTAGTCTAGTATTCTAGACTAATGTTTTATCCAACCGTTAATTTCATACTTAATCCCTTATTCCTAGCCTTAACCAATATTTCTATCCTTAACTTAAATTCTAACCTTAACCCTCATTTCTATGCTAAATCGCTAAATCGTATGTGTTGTATTTACCTGTATTTGTTGTGGGCAGAATACGAGCCAGCCCTCTCTTCTTTATTCGCGCGGAAGGGGGAATTGCCGTTACTCGTTGTTGAAACGATCCTAAATAAAAAAAAACAAGAGGAGTGATTGATACTGTAATATTGAACTTACCATGAGATCAATTATTCACATATACCTAAATAGAAAAAAACACTAATTCATTTTATCATACTGAACTTGCATTTCAATTGATTATTGCTACATACCTAAATAAAGAACATATTGACTTCATTTTACCAGATTGACATTACTTTCTATTGATAATTGTGATATATGAAAATAGATAAAATAATAAGCGCATTTTATAAGTTATAACTTACCATAAAATTGATTGTTAAGACGCACCTACCCATATCCATCAATCCGACTCGGATCCTCAGACTCGGCATCGATGATGCCGGATTCGGATTCCTGGATCTCGATAACTTATTTCAAACTTCAATCAGAATTGAGACTGGAGTTGAAATACAAAGTCTAGTTTTACAGTTCTCGATTTTGTTATGGACCCTATTTCTGACCAATGGGAGCTTGGATCGAAAAAATGATAACGGATTCGGAATCCTCGATCTCGGTAACCTATTTGAGACTTGTATTACTTAAATCACGTTCCGAAAATATATTATCTTGCTTCAAGCCAGAGCCATCTTTGGAAAAATGGTGCAGGGCGGAACCTTTTCAAACATCCGGAACTATTGAGGATCTGAGATGGTTTTGTAAACAAGCTAGAACCCTCGATCGTTTATTAATGAGCGAGCGAAACATTAAAAGGTTCAGTATCTTGACTAGAACTATAAATGGTTCCATATGACACGTTACTTTTTTTCAGAGCACCCACACCAACTGAAACGTGGGAAGTCAGATATATTATTATGCTTTTGTAGCGCATTTGTATATCTACCATTGTATATAAAACAATGATAAAACATCTGTCAGCGTCTAAGAAAAATTCTACACGTCATAATTATTTTTAACGTGAATATACTCTTGATTTCAGTTTAATGAGTTTTACGAATTCATAATAAATAAATAATTCAAGTAAATGATAACCTTTCCGTTTATGTTGTAGATGAAGACCTTTTTACATTATATTTCTTGAAAGTCTCCATATGCTGCAAAATCGGATATCCATTAATACTTGCATTATTTGTTCATTCGTTGTATTATCCATCTTAATGATCATTTTTGTATTCACAAGTTCAGATAAACGAATTTCTTGGAATGAACACACTTTATGTAAACCAAAACCTGAACGAATAGCTCAAATGTCAACATGGAATCCAACAGTGAAAGTCAGAAAAAATGCAATAGCTTTCTTATACAGTGATCAAGTACAGAAACTAGTGCCTAAAATATCTTTGCTCGATATACAGTTTCAGGATAATCTGTCTGCAGATATAGTTATATTCCATACAGACTATCCTGTCAAAGCACATATGCAGGCTATTGCAAGTGTTACTAAACGTCAAGTTATATTTTACAACGTGGATGATGCATTCACATCGTTTCCAAAAGGATTTGATCCGTATCTAGAAGAGCCAAACTGGATGAAACGAGGAAAATGGAATTATCAGCACATGTGCAGATTTTGGTTCAAACTTATTATGGATATTCCCTTAGTTCTTGAATACAAATATGTAATGAGACTAGATGAGGATTCAAAAATAATAGGAGCTTGGGATGATATTTTTGACTTGATGGGGAAAAAAAATGCGGTGTATTTTGGTAACGTTGAAGAAGCTGATTCAGAGAATGGTTTACCTGGTCTGATGAAACTTAAAACATTCACCATTAATTATACAGAACTACCAACTGATTCCTAAAAATCCAAAAAGACTTATACGCGCATTTGATATTCCTAATCACATACGTTTATATAATACGAACTTTGACGTCATAAAAGTTGACTTTTTCCGACGATCCGAAATTCGTCATTGGACAGATGCAGTAGATGCAACTCACGGAATATTTAAGTACCGCTGGGGAGATCATGTGCTACGATATTTAACAACTGCATTATTTGCAACTCCTGCCGAAGTACTATTGAGAACTGATTTCAAGTTACCATACTGTCACCCGTGCTAGCAGCCGCAGAATTAAACTGACAGTCAACCATATCATCAATTGGCAAGATGCTCATCAACAATTCAAAACCGCAGAAATTTTATCATGGGAAAACGTATGCATCTATCGATCAGAATTACAATCGCGATTTTATTCTTTTCAATATTTACTGAAAAAGCCTTCAAAGGCGCAGCGATCCTAAGGACAGTTCCTAAACACGTTTTCAGGAACAATTTGGACTTTATTGTGACCGACCTTTTATGCAGAGATATGGGTCTGGGCATGGATGAGTGTTGATCTTGTGAGTATCTTTTGGTAGCATCCAAATGTCCGCATCCACCCTTTAAGTTCGTTATGATAGAATTGATAAAAACAAAATATTTTAGCGCGTTTTTATGGGAAACGCCTTATAAAGCGTAATTTTGGACATTTTCAACTGTTTACAATGCGTTTCAACGGAGAGAAATTAATTGTGTTGATAGAAACAACGCATTAAAACTAGCGAAGAATAGACATAGCTCACATACCTTGATATTGCAAGCAATATTAAAATACAATATTTACTAGTAAACTAGAGATTCTAGGTAGGATGGATTCGAAGAAAGTCGGCAGTTTAAAAGCATACAACAGAAGTGTAGTTTTATTTCTTTTCAAAGAATAGATTCATGCCAATGTCAATGCAAATAATTGAATAATAGCTTTCAGACGAAATTTGCTTTAATGTTTTATTTTATCTTCCAGATATTAAAAATTATTTACAAGAAAAACTAACTCAAGTGTTGAGAGTATGACCCATACCAAATGGAACGTGTGAGATCTTGCTTATTTTCTAGGACAATTCTATTCTACTACAGTGTACCCTCTAATTCTGAAGGTGACCGGACAGATGGTCGCGAGACAAAACGGCGCGAACAAAATGCCGCATTGGACAAATGATTGCAGGACAAATGGTCGTGGGCACATCGTTGCGGACAAAACGTCGTGGACAAAACACCGCGGACAAAACGTTGCAATGTCTCTCAGAGTTTAAAATTGCTAATCCGGATATTAATTCGAAAAATCTGCACCATGAACTTTGATATTATAGTTTTTATCGTACTGCCCAGACAGCTCCCAGTAAGGGTATCGATATGACAATAAGTAAAGATTTAAAAGGTTCATAAGCCAGCAAGCAGATGTGAATGTTAGTGTGGATGAGGATGGGCGAGTGTGAGGGTGTGCGCGTGGGTGTAGATGCAGGACACGTTCACACCCACACTCACACCCCTAGTAACGATGTATTGGGTAAAACTGAAATGAAACTAAGAACTGTTTGCAGGATAAGAAAACAAAATGATTTTTTGAAAAACTCTAAAGAAAACTGCTGTGTTGCTTATAAGCCGTCAGACAGCAGACCAAAATTCTCCCATTGTGGCCTACGTTTAGATCATTAAGAACCATACCAGTGTAGATAGTTTGTTTTTACTCTACTCTAAGCCTATCAGGAATGGGCGCGGTTCGGCTCGAAGTTTTTAAAAAGTCGATTGATTCTATACGGCTGAGTTAGGCTTGAGGTTTTCTCTGTTCGGCTTCAAAAAAATCCGAAACGATGCCATCTAAATATAATAATCCAATATATTAGTTAACTTGTGTATTAAACTGAAGGGGATAAGTTTAGCACACTTTTTATTTTCTAGATTATTCCTTAAAGATAAATTATTGAAGAGATTCCATTAGTAATTTTGATAGTTCTCAGAGTAGCATACGAAACTGAGATGCGAATAACTTTTATAGCATAAGCATTACGGTTTTTATTACACAAAGAACTATTTTCTCTATCGGAAAAGTTTAGCACTTCTAGTTCCTTGCCAGTTCTTTTGCTAATCAACAATGATTTAAAACAGTATTATACGACGTGCAGGTAACTAATCATTTGCCATGATTCCCTTGCCCGAATCAGTCGCTCGAGAAATCCACATTTCTGGTTAGTGTCGGCCATTATTTGCCACAAATTCTGATGCCATGAATCTATTGCTGAAAACATTCACAGCTAAAAAAAATAAATAAATTTAGCTTGGTGACTAAGAAGGTACTTCCATTTAGAGATTTCGTGATTTAAGGACTTGTTCACTAACAGATATTTCAATATAAGATTTGTCCTGCTCATGCCAGTCACACTTCACACTTTAATGTGCGCATTTATTTTGGGAATAGAGTGTAATCGCTACTTTCTTTTATTAGAGCAGGCATCTGCAACCAGTTTTTCCTAAAATAACTATAACAGGCAATAATTTCATTCTGAAATACTTCTACCTTGTGACCAGTTATTGTTTTTTCAGAATGAATCAATAATGAGTTTGAGCTGTTTTAGCATAATCTGGTCACTAGATAGAATTTGTTTCAGAAAGAAATCATTGCTGTTATAATTATTTTAGGAAAAACTGGTGACCAGTGCTATGTATATACCGAGACCGAGTTCTCGGTCTCGGTGAGTCTCGGTCTGATATCATTAAATGTCGGCCTAGGTTACAAATAATCACTCCACGAGGTGTTGCTGTCATCTAGGATGCATACGTGCATATGCGTTAATTATTGATGATATATTAACACGTGTTGTTTTGTTACCAGCACTCACATCTCACAATTCCTACTCCAAACTGACATCCACAACAAAATAAAGCGCAAGGAAGGTCAGGACGAAGCATATTTCGATCGAATGAAGTCAAATTGGTGACCGAGATCTGGACCAAGACCGAGACTCTCGGTTTTGTCTCGGTCTCGGTGCATCCCTAACCAGTGCCTGTCTTAATAAAAGAAAGTATTGATTGCACTCGATTTCCAAAAGAAATGCGCACATTAAAGTGTGAAGTGTGACTGGTATGAGTAGGACAAATCTTAGATTGAAATATCTGTTAGTGAACAAGTCCTTAAATCAAGAAATCTCTAAATGGAAGTACCTTCCTAGTCACCAAAGTAGATTAATTTCTTTTTTTAACTGTGAATGTTTTCAGCAATAGATTTGTGGCATCAGAATTTGTGGCAAATGATAGGCATTTGGCGTTCGTGTAGAATTTTACTGCTTTCATTTTCGTATAAAGGCACATATTCTAATATCAAAATATTTAATAATTATTAATAATAATTACTAACTACTAATAAAACTTTGCTTTGTTTTCAACTTCTAGCTATTCCATAAGAAAGAACATTAAAAACTTTTGCAAATTATTCTTTTCAACTAGACCATCTTAATTAGATCTTGCAAGTGTTGTCAGTTTTGGCCTGTCATTGTTTTCATTATTTTTAAATTTCAAATATGAAACTGAACTTTGGACTGAAAAAACAATAACTTTCGAAAAGGAGTAATATCTTATCGTGAATTTCTCGTTTCGCCAATTGGCGAACAAATTAATACGAAAATATTTTCTTTATTGGCGAATGCCTCACTAGTAATTCACCAATTGGCGAATTTCTTGAGGAAGTTCGCCAACGGCAAATATACAATTGATGAAATTACATAGACTCCCTAAGTTTTAAGAAGTAATTTAGGTCATCGTTTCCAGCAATTTTCTGTGATTTTACAGTTCGTAATTTTGAAAGTATTTGCAACATTTAAAAAGAATAATTTACTGGGATTAGGAACGTATATTTTGAAACAAGAAGTCTTGTTTTCGAAATACTGTGTTTTTTCAGATTTTAAGGTCTGTTCCACATTTGAAATTTAAAAATAGTGAGAACGATGACAAGCTAAAACTGACAACATTTGCAAGATCTAATTAACATGGCCTATTTGGAAGTAAGAATTGCAAAAGTTTTTAATGTTCTTTCTCATGGAATAGCTGGACGGTGAAAAAAAAGCAAAGTTTTATTAATAGTTTGTAATTATTTCTAATAGATATTTAATATTTTGATATAAGAATAAGTGCCGTTATACGAAAACGAAAACCGTAAAATTCTGCACTGAACGTCGAATGAAAATGCTTTAAATCATTGTTGGTGTACAAAAAAGATTGGCAAGAAGCTAAAAACGTGCTTACCTTTTCCCCTTCATTTTAGTTTTGAATTTTTTTGAATCGGTTTGATTCAGTTCGGTTTGGTTCGGTTCCAAAAGAACGTGACCCGAGCCTATCATTAATGCCTATTTTCTAATTGTTTCACAATTTTTTGATGAGCATGCCGGAATTTTCATTTTCTGCACTAAAATAACGCTCGCCTAGTCAGACATCTTCAGATTTGAATGTACTTCTTTGCGAGAAGTTTTAAAAGCACATGTAATATGCTTTGAGTATTTTAGCGTTTCAATTTTTCCGTTGAATATAAAACATATAAGAAACTTGGTTTTTTCAAGAATATCTAGTGAAGTCTCACGAGTTTTCAAATCATAGATAGAGACAAGGTAATATCTAGACATGAGACACAAGGCTCAACTTTTTTTCCAAATATGAATCTTTTTATGTCCAAGAAAATTAATCTATCAGTTTCTTTGTACAAAGTTGATAAAATCTTCAAACAATGCTTCATTTTGATTGCTCTTCGGTAATTGGTTTATTATATTCTTTTTTTTTGTGCCAATCCCAAGAAAATGCCTTATTGTTACCGAAAACCTTCCTAAAGCGAGAGAGAAAGTATCATCCTATTTTGTTTTCACTTACTTATAGGATGAGTAACGACAATGATATCTGCTGTAATACAAATTGCATTAGCAGTTCTAAAACAATTTCCTCGTTATTCGTATACTGTGCATCGGGAACATTATTAACATTAGTGAACAAAATTATAGTAGTGGCATTCCCACATGCTAGCTTACTTTTGGTAATACAAAATAGTGCTGCCGTTATTTTATTGATTTTGTTTTCTCGAATGTTTCAACCGACATTGGGATCTTTACCAGAATTAAATTTAAACATTGTAAAATTATGGATACCATTAGTTTTATTATTTGTGACGATGCTCATGTCAAGTCTATTAGCATTGATGTATGTAAGTGTACCAACTTTAATTGTGATACGGAACTTAACAACTCTATGCGTTGCGATTCTCGAGTATTTCTTCCTAAGCAACAAGATTGATGGATTTTCGACTGCTTCTTTGCTTGGAATGCTATTAGGTGCAATGTTGTACTCAAAGCATGACCTAACTTTCAGTATTCGAGGCTACGCATTGCTAGGTGTAAACATTGTAGGAACAAGCTCATACCAAATATATATGAAAAAACTCATTCGTTTACCTATTTTCGAGAACATGGGATCCATTGGTATGTCGTATTATAATAATTTGATTTCTTTACCTGTACTCGTAATATGTGCCGGTACTATGGGAGAGTTCTCAAACTTTGATTTGAAAAAAATACTCCAAATACAACTAATTGGTTTAATTTTATTTTCTGGCATAATTGGATTTTCGTTAAGTGTGTCTGCATTCGCACTTAACAAACTCATCTCTGCAACGTCTATGATGGTTGCCAATAATGCAAATAAATTTTCTTTAATAATTCTCAGCGAAATATTCGTTCAATCCACACTCGATGTTTCGGCTTCAATCGGCGCAATATCGGTTTTACTTCTTGGATGCTTGTATTCCCAAGCAGCGAAACCTCTATCAACAAAGCTTCTCATTATAATTATCATTATTTTCACCACGGGCAGTGCTGTTCTCGAGTATAGAAATATTAATATTAATATGATGCATATTGTTTAGCATTCTCGAGCGGGATTTACTAATAGAAATAGTATTGTGTTGTATGAATTCTTGCATAGAAAGAATCTAGCAATCAATGCTATGCAAAAAAAAACAAAGATAACGGAGTTTAACAATGATATTGTACAGCATCGAAGTTATTTGAAACTGTTCGCCGTGTATTCTCAGAAATTTCATTGAAGAATGCAACAGAATTGCAACTTTTGAAAATATTTATGGATAAACATACTTACATCTGGAAAACCACGCGGGACGATTTGCTATGGAAATTGACCCTATTTCGAAAACCAACTTATTGCATGTTATCTAATAAGCACTAAACTTCTATCTTCGATACTATCGTTTTTCAATCACATACGATCAATTCGATAGTAACTCAAGGCTCGAAAACTGTATCAGGACTAAGTAATTTTCAAACCGCTATAAAACGAAATAGGACATAGTTACAATAGGTCATTGAGTAAAAGAAGTGTTCATAGTTAGAGATTAGAATCCAATCGTCCCATAGGCCCTGACATGCAGCCATGTGACATGTGTTTTTTAATAATGAATGGATTGCTTCCTTATAACATTTCTGGAGGATTAAGTTCAAGGATGTGCCTCATATTATAGATGGTATAAGATAACATTCTAGGGACTATCAATGGTTGTTGTTACAGTGTATTTAAAATGATGGGGAATATGAATTTGCGGCAAAATCGAATTCATTAAAATCATCTCTATTTGTGACAAAATAAAACTGTAGTGGTATAGAGGTATAAGCAGTATACCGCTATACTACTATACCATGCGATGGGGTACCTAGTGTGGGTGTACGGGGAGGAGTGTCTAGTGTGAGCGTACGGAGAAGAGTGTCTAGTGTGGGTTTACGGGGAGGGGTGTCTAGGGTGCGTGTGGGGGTACCTTCTCTCCTGTCTCTCTGTCTTTGTAAGGGATACGTGACACCTAGCTACCGCTATACCGCTGTAACTCTATAGCGGTATAGCGGTATAAGCATTTCGAATTTGCCGCAAATTCAAATACCCCATGAAGTCGTGTATTTTAATCCAACAGGTATTGCACTAACAGCTTCCGTACAGAACGATGAAACATCAATCTTCAAATTTTGGTTGTTTTCTCTATCGAATATGGACTTTCTTTATTACAAATTTGAAAAAAATGTAAAGCAAAACAGAATACTACTAATTAGAAATAATTGACCGTGATTGATCGTACAGCATCATTCTTTTTAAATTCAACTTATGCAACATATTCAGCAATATCAAATGTATTCGTACCGCGTTCAATACGAATATATCCTTGATCACCCCAAGTTGCACCTAAGCATAGAGTTAGAATTATCCGCATTGAATTTCACTCTTACCCCAAGTATTTTTACATAACAAATTGGGTTTACCTGAATAAATACTATAACCAACAAGTTGAAGCTAAATGGAAACCAAATTATATCGTTGAATATCACAGTGACGATTCAATATTTTACCACATGATCAATATCTGCTTTCGAACAAACTGGATCACTATACGCACCTAAATAATTAAAAACATTGTATGAATAATATTATAATTGAATACAAGGAGACTACCAGTAGTGTATGATTGAAAAGCAAATTAACTTGCATCAATACCAACCTAGAGTGCAGAATCTTGAATCCATTCTAGCATTGTATTTTCATTAGCTAATTCAATTGTTTTTACATTATTAAACTAGAACAATTGATAATTCCCTCGACTGGGAGCAGAGCATCAACCAGGCCATGGCCTTGAGGCCTGGCCTGTCACAGGCAGGCAGACAGCTTACAAACACCAGACCGCCTGGTCTGTCTCTATTCTTTAGATTTATAATTTTATTTTTGATATAAACGTTTTTAATTGAATGTGGCGCTAATAATCAGATGTGCAGTATAGAATAATGTTCTGTGTTCATTTATGATTGATCCAAATGATGACTAATGTTCAGTTCAAATTGCATAGTTCGTTTTCTTTCTCCATTGGCTCGTTGTGTTTTCATTTATCTGCTGGACTAGCTGTAACAAAACGCCGTTCTTCTTTGGATCCTTAATTTTTAAATGGTATTCTCTTTGTGAGATACATTCAAGACATTCTTGAAGAAAAACAAAACTTTTTTTCTTAATGTTATACCATGCTGTCTCTGATGTATTCTTTTTGTGCACTCAAAAAAAAAAGAGTACACCCTAGATTCGGTCAGTGTGCCCGCCCGTTAACAGGATAACTTTTGAAAGCCTCATCCAATTATCATGAAATTTTGTACACAGAATGATCTCATCAATATCTCAGTCGAGTTCGATGATGAGAAGGACCCGTCAAGAAATGGCTGAGTTATCGAAAAAATTGTCATTATTGACCAGACCATCCTTGAGGCGGAGTACAGAGATTTTTTTCAAAAACAAAATTTTTTTTCTCAGAATTATTCAAAACATATATAAATCGACTCAGTTTTTGCAATACACAACAATCGGATGCAAATCCGATGTTTCCTCATTTTCTGTATGAGGACTTCGCTAAGTAAATGCTTAATCTAGTCATATTAAATTAATTAAACTGGCTTTCTTCATTCTCAATATTAATTATATGTTTCTATTCTATCCTCGTAATGGTATTAGCATTAAAAAAATTGCCAGGCAGGCCAGGCCAAGCAAATTAGTTGGCAGGCACAGACAGGCTTGAAATGCAAAGGCCTGTCACGGACCAGCCAGGCCTACAAAAACACGGCCTGGTTGATGCTCTGGTAGGGAGGGTCATATGAAAAAAAATGCGTTTATCTGTCTGTCTGTTTGTGGCAGGTCAAAAAAATCATCATACGAGCTTTCCTTCGTTTTAAGCTTAACCGTCTTTTCATCTAACTTTCTTTAAGGTTATCGGGGTCGGGGAATCCGAATCTGAAGTCGGTTTTTGAAAATCTCGAAACGAAATTTCTAGGACGGGATGTGTTTTGGAAGATATTTATATTGTATTTAGTTTCACCATAGAAAATCGAGTTCTCGGGAGTCGTACTTAATTTTGGCTATGGAAGTTTTGTCTTTGATTTTCCCGGAAAAACAGTGTCTTAGAGATTGTAAAGAATAGTCGTGGCACTTTAACTTTATCTTAACCGTAAAGTAGAAAGTCGTTTAAAGTCGCCTTTAAACGCTTCTTTTTAATACTTTTTACTGTACTAACGTATTTAGTCATGCTTATGAGAGTCTCTGCAACAGATAAAACGTCAAAAACAAGAATTTAAGTGTGACTTTAAACAACTTTAAACTCTGCACTTTACGGTCAATTTATAGTTCAAGTGCCACCCCTAGTAAAGAATCATTCAGCAATCAGCTGAATTTTGTTCAGGGATAAAGCGTACGCCTAGCATCATTTTAAGATACGTTGATAACTGTCTAGTTTCTAGTGGGGGTATTTCGAATCTATTTCAGCTGGGAAGTGTTCGGTATTGAAATAAGAGTTGGCTTTCTGTATGATGATACTTGATGCTGAGAGTGACGATTTTTACTTCAATGCAGGTTCTCAGAAATGGTCACGGAGCACTCTTTGTTAAAAATAGATCTAAGACATGAGTGATTTCAAAATTGTTCAAAAGTATCATCGAATTCGAGTGTTAAATTGAATTCAAGGATAAATTACTTTTAGGGGTCACTGATCGGGGAACTACATTCAATGGGAATCATATCCTGATTGTTTTCGATGTCATCGATTCAACGGAAGGTTTAGCTTCTTCGAAGCACTCAGGAGAGTCATTATTTTCAAGAATATGTAGCTTTTTGCCGTCTTGAGAAAGAGTGTTTTTTTACAACTATCTGATTTGTATATTCATCATTTTATTATTTCGCAGCTTGCTCAAATAGTAGCTTCGATCACGAAAATTGAAATCTTTCTCCACAGGTTCGACACGACTTCTTGTATTTTGCTTTAAAGTTTTAAATTATAGCTCACTATAAGTCCTTTCTCTTGTGATGCACAGTAAAAGAACCATAAATATTGAGTGGAAACGGAGTTAAAAACTCTGTTTGATACAAACTTTGGCGATATTGCTAACTGCACTTTTAAGTGGTCGTGAGTTTTACGTCTTCTCTGATGACGAAGTTACAATGATTCTCTGAAATAATAGAATCCAACTATGCATTAGCTGTAGATTATGTCTACTTTGATAAATCACGATGAAAGTTGTACTGTGGTTGCTCTTTAATGCGGCCACGCATGTCTGAAATTTTCAGGCTGATCGAAACATCTTAAGTGGTATCATTCTTGATAGGTGCGGATTCAGGCATCATAAGATTATTATTCCTCTGTCTATGCAATTGGCAACCCTGCTTGTATGCACTATACGATTAGTATTAGCATGATATTGTACGCATTGTACCAATTTTAGCGATCTGCTGGTCCTTAAGTCACAGTGTTATCAGATGAATTTAGGACAGAAAGAAGAGTGAAAATGTGTATAAGATGCGGTAATTTAGCATCAATTTTTATGTCAGGGTCTAAAACCATATCCATTCTTTTTCAAATAATGGAGAGTAGTGTTGTTGAAATTTGGCAAATAGTAAATTATATCTAAAAAGCACAACATACCGTCGAGGACCAAGCGAGTCTAAGCGACGAGCGTTACTTGTTGTTACTACACGTTAATTACTTAGCCTGTTTCTATGATTGCTATTTTTTTCTTCTTCTTCGTCATTTTGTTATGTTGTTGTTTTCTTTTTCTTTTACTTTTTTTCGCACGTTCAATCGCTGAATCGATGGGGCACTCATCTGTCGTGGAGAAGAAGGTGTTAGGATAGGAGATAAATGCATTTGATGATCTTCTATCTTTTTTCTTTGGTTCATTCTCCTGTTATTTTAGGAGTCATGGTCTTGTTTTTTCTTTGTTCTGTTCTTTTTCGTTTTGCTAGGCAGATTAATGAAAAGCGAGAAAGTGGAAGTAAAGCGTGTCAACGAGAAATCTAATTCACATCTTCATTATTTTTTAAATTAGTAAAGATCAGTAAGGACCAATTATTTTTTTTGTCAGAGATACATTTTCTTTGATTTGTACAAGGTATCGAGAATTGCGACCTGCAGTAAAACAGTCCGCTTATTCATGCATATTCCATGTATCCTTGAATACAATAATGTTATAATCGGCATGTGAATCATTTTCATCTTATTTACAGTATCGTGGGCACAAATTACTTAGCAAATCGGTGGCACGAAATGATTAGATGAATAATTCTATTCAAAGTACTCTATTCAGAACCATTCATTGGAAATACATTGTATACTTAATAATGTATTCATTAAAAATGCACAAATGTATATTCTGTCCATATAAACACAATGAATCCTCAGGTAAAGAAAGGTAAATTATAATGGGCAAAAACGATACTCTAATCGCATCTATAAATATCTTTGTATGCACAAGAATACTAATCATTTCTAGATTCATTTTTTGACTGTCAGCGAAACGATAGAATAACTGATTGCTATGCACAGAGTAATCATTTATAAACTATTCATAGTAGCCAAAGGTAAGTGAAACGTCATATAAAAATCGACGAATTCCTCTCCAATGCAACAACGATCAGTCAAATATCGTGAAATCTTTTTTGAACTGCACGACAAGCATTTTGAGTGCTTTCGTACGATATTGGAATACATAACAGTCAAGTAAATGTTTGAAGAAACTTTGTAAAGCTACATCTTTTAAACTGTTCTCGACGCTATAAAAATCAACTGCAAAGCTCGTGTTTTTTCGAGCTCAACGAATTCTAAAATAATTCAATCATTTTGTTCAAGCAAACTAAAGTGGTTCTTCTAATTCTCAATCTATCAAATTAACTTTTACTTTCTTAGCATTCTAGAAGCTGTTCCCGAAGTCATATTTCAATTTTGTCAATCTACAGATCTGTACTATTTTTTGTTTGTAATTTTAGATATAAGATAAGAATGCAAATCAGTACACTTCTAGTATTCGGTCTTCTGGGTACCATATTATTTGCTTTGTCGATCGATGGAAAGCGTATGTTTGCCGATAGTGACGACGACGAAGCAGCACTGGCTGAACTTAAGGCTCGTATGATGGCAGCTGAAGATGACAGTGACAGTGACAGTGACAGTGATGATGACTCACATCAACGACGTGCCAGTACAAATGGCTGTGTCAGTTGTGCATTTAAAGTGTTCGATTGTTGTGCACCTAATGTATGCGTCAAACGATTTCTCATACCCAATAAATGTATGAGAATCAAGGCCTAATAGTAAACAATAGGAACACTGAAGACTTTTTATGATTATATTTTAATGTATCTTACTCAGTCCATATATATTTTAATTTATCATTCGTCATTAAAAACTACTGTGTAGCACTGTCTTTTATATTTTGTTAATGCGGAGTGTTTATGCTCGGCCATGGAATCTGGCATACGAAAGACGTCTCATGGAGTTTGCGTGTGGATGGCTACGACTATGGTAAAAAGAACATCTACACTCACACATTAGATACAGCCATTTGTACTAAAAAAGTCATTTTAGGCAATATAAATCTAGATAATCTAAACAATTACTTAGTAACCAAAAAGGCTGCTAAACCTCTACTAGAGTAGAAATTAAGTAAAAGATAAAGAAGATTCAGGCTCAAAAGAGAAATAGTGTCCGCAAGAAGGAAACTCAATCCCCTTATTGTAATCAAGCAATTACAAGGCCGATGAAGAACAACATCAAACAACCCAGGTCGAACAGTCCGGCCTGGAAACGGCCGGTTCCGGGTAGTTCCGTTGATTTTGTGGAAGCAGCATTCCGGTTGGAAATTTTTCGCATTTTTTCCGGTGATTTCCGATCAATTCCTGCCGGAAAGCACCGGAACTTGGCAGGAATTTTCCGGAAAAGTCCGACCGTATTTTTGACCAGAATACTGCTTCCACGTTCCAGTGATTTCCCGTGTTTTCCTGCAGGATATGGTGACTTTCCCGCATATTCCCTGAAGTATCCTACGGGATCCGGTGACCGGAATGTTCGACCTGGGAACCATAGAATTGGCAGTCGACAAGAATTCCTTCTCATGCAAAACAACCCAAGACCATGAATACAGCTATCCGTATTTTTACCGTAACGTTGTCAAATGTGACCATTTAAACTCCATAAATAGCCTGAAATAGTCGGTGATTTCGGGCACATTAATATAGTGCTGTAAACGATGCCGTGCTATCAATGTATACAACCGTAGCCTTACTGAAATACTGTCTGTTTTTCTTGCGCCAGATATTACAGCCAAATGCGATCCGTCAACGCGTCGTAAACGGTGTAAAGGAGTGCTTAGAGCAAAATTTCTTAAAAAAACACAAAATTCGGTCCAAATCTGCTCTGGTTGCTGAAAAAAAAAATTCCAATTATTGGGGTGGTGTACACTCCCCCAGACCCCCCCCCCGCTCGCGCGGCTCCTGCGCATACGTACCGTAGGTTTTCACCTGGGAACTGTTGGTTCTTCGATTGGTCCAAAGAAACTGTTGTTCCTTCGCTTTGGTCTCTTTTTTAATAACGTGTCTTCGCTCATATTTTGTATTTATGTTTATTTATTTATTCATTTCAAGCAGCACGTATCGAAAGCAAGAAAAGATTTCTCTAACAAAGAAACACCTACTTCTTTTATCAAAACTCAAATTTTTTTGAAAAAGTTTTCATTATTATTATTGAAATTATATTTATTAATAAAAGTATGATGCTGATTAGGCAAAAGTTTATTTAATATTATATACAACAGAATGTTTACGAGATGTTCAAAAAGTAAAAATTTCGATTTCACTTTCGTTTCGAAATCAAACAAACAAACAAATTGATTTCAATGTCAATTACGTATACAAGCACAAAAAGAAGTAATAGCAATAACTATATCAACATTTACTTTTCGTAGGATAGGGATTCAGATTTTCCATCGAATGGAATGATTATAAAACCAGCACATGATGAAATTGGTTAGTTATGAACTCTTGAGGGTGTAATCTCGACTTCGACCTTTGTTTTACGAATTTTGCTTACTAAAAAGTATTTTATCATTCATACAGGAATGATAGAGTATTATGTTGAATTGAGAGTACTTAAAATAAAGAACCTCGCTGTCATATAATATTCCATTATCATCTGTATCAGTAGCTGATTTTTTTCTGTTGATAAACATTGAAAGATGGTGGAAAAATTAATGAAAACAGAATAATATGTCAAAAAATATTTATTTGCTTTTTGTGATGCTGACAACACAATATTCAAATTATATCAATAAATGTTTACATTGCTACGGTGCGTGTGTTTAATACACAACAGTATTGATACTCTTGATGCACAACTTAAATGTAGCACATGCCGTACTGCACAATATTGTACTAGTATGAGTAAAATAGATACATCCAAGGCGATGAATAGACTTATTTTTGAAAAGATAAATAAATAACAATCAAACTCTTCTTTACTGAAATATAAGAATACAATTTGTTTTTCTTCTTGTGTCCATGTTATCTAAATTGAGCAGCAGGATCAAAGTATATTTAGCCTTCTCGCTGTTTAATTTTATTAGCACAAATTTTAACACAGCTAATATTTACAATAAAGGAAATAATAGATGCGAATTTGTTTTTTTGGAGGAATTAACGGCTCCCTTATACGAAGACTGGTTAATTTAGCACAAGTGACACGTCTTGTATCGTTAGTAAAATTGTTTGTGATCACAATAAATGATTCATAACCGATATGAAGGTTCAGCAAACAGGGTAAATGATAGTGTTTCTCGATGATAAATTGTTCAGTATAATCTGCATGGGCAGCATAAAAGATGGATGAATTGTATCGATTGCTGCTTGTTAGTCTGTGGTCGCTCATTAATGATATACAACTGTTTCAATAGAGAAGAAATTTAAGAGATGATTTTGAAGAACTAATGTCGAGTAATGTTCAAAAGATCGTAAGTCTGTCATCATCAAGCGTTGAACGTTATAAAATATGCCACCTTGAAAAGAATTGCTTACATAATAAAAACTTTTGAATAGATATGGGAATGAATAGATGAAGCATCTATGTTTGTGTTCTCTTGTGAAAGTTTCAACATTTGAAACAACTACTCCATATTATATATTCTTCTCAAACTCCGCTGGATATATTCATTTGATAAAAAAAAGCAATTTCAATATTCTTCTTGTCTACATTTGTGTCTATATTGAAAGTAAATTTATTTCATCGCGGTATATAACCTAGAATATCATCAATATAATTCATGTTACTTCTTATTTTTGACAGATACAATATCAGATCATCAAAACCTTTTCTTTGTCGAATAAGTGGAATAATTAGAGTATCATATAAAAGTATATGTGGATACGATGTTAATAAAGTATTGCAACCTGGGAAGTTTTTTTTATGAAAAAAGAAATCAACTTAAGTTTGTTTAATTCTCGAGTTCGCTGTTCTGTTTCTAAACAAAACTATTGACAATAAAACTAGCCGGGTTATTGATAGTTCCTAATGTATATGCAATTATTTTTACATCGATAATAAATGTTGATAAACAATTGAAACATCCATCAAGTAGAAAAAGACAATCGTCAAAACTTTTCATATTCATTTTCAGTGTAGTCAAAATTGAAGAGTTGAAATTTGTTGATGGTAACACAAAAGTACGGAGCATTGATCGATCATGCAATCGGCAAAAACTTAACTTGATTAGTTGTTGCTCATCCTTAACATCAACTTTAAGACATGTAATTTGTTCAATGAGAAGTTTGCCAAGAATTGCATTACTTTCAATTCGCAAAACAAAACAAATAAACAATTATTAGTTTATTTCTAATGATTTCACTATTGTATTAAAGTCTAAATAGTTTAAAGTTAAAGATAGTGAATTGTACAAAGAACGCATCCCATTGAATATTGTTCAACAATAAGTTCATTTACCTGACGATATCTTCTAGGTAAGATATTTTTACAAATTCTACTAACGTAAGGACGTGATTGTCTATTGAGTAGCTATGGTCAGAAAGTGATTTCATCGTCATAGAGGCCATCTTAAGATAACGCAACTAAAGTGAATCATGTACTAATTGATCAAACCGTCAAGTAATAGTCGACCAAATTCAATTAGTTAAAAATAATGAATCAAATTTCGTTGGGAAAATCGAATATATTGATATGATTATGACTCGAAATTTTCATGTCTGATTCATTCAGTTCCATCGTCTCATTTATACAGTACTCGGTAGCCTGAGAGAATGCATTATTTCCAGTATCTAGATAATCAGGTGCAAAAGGGTTTCAACTCGACATAGTACTCTATTCGAATTCGAAATGCTATGTGTTATTTAATACTGAGTGTCAAAACATTCTTCACAAAGCCGAGAATAACTAGAATGATCATCAGAGAGATTAAATTTAGTCAGCATTCGACTTATTTCTGTAACAACTAATTAAACATATACTAACTCGCTGTCGCTTCGAACAACTTGATCAATATTCATTATATTTGAATTAGACATAAACACTATTTTTACATCATCATTCAGAATGATGATATCTTGGAAAAGATTAAGGCTTAGAACAAAAGCGCCACATGATTACGATGTTAAGATGATACAGCAATATAGTAAACTATGTCTGATCGCCCTGATTGGTCAGTATTTTGTTTGATTCAGTGTATGAAGTAATGCCAACAAGTACATCAATAGATCATTCTCAGAAATGATAAAATATGCTGTTGGTATCAGCTGGTAGATCAAAGCAAAAAACTTGATTCATCTTTTGAATAATTCATTCCTGTATGCTAAAACCAATCGGTATGAATGGCTGTTACGTGGATACAACTAGCGACATATTTCTCAGCTTCTATTATTTTTCTATATTTCTTCTTATTGAAAAAGTTTTCAGAATAAATTTCAGTTTTAAAATATATTTTCAAAATCACATTTTATTGATTAATGTACATATATGTATATCTTCAGATTCGAACATTATTCTATTGGGTTAAATATGGATATCAAATCCATTTCTTTTTCGTTTTGTCACTTATTTTACATGAATACTTTACAATAAAACTATTCATTTGTTTCAGATCTCCATTCATCTCACATTTTAATCATCGAAATGCCAAAAGAAATCAAAGACATCAAAGATTTCTTACTCGTTGCTCGACGAAAAGATGCTAAATCAGTGATTATTAAGCGTAATCCTGAACATGGTACTCGTCAAGGAAATACCAAATTTAAAGTTCGATGCAGTCGCTATTTGTATACTTGTATGTGTATTGATCAATTTCGATTTCAATTCATTTGTATCCTATTTTTCTTATATTTTCAGTAATTGTGACTGATAAAGAAAAAGCTGAAAAAGTCAAACAATCACTACCTCCTGGTCTCAATGTGAAAGAAATAAAACCAAAAGGCAAAAGTACATGATTAACGTTATAATTAACAATTAAGAAAGAAAGAAATAAAAGAAGAAAAAACAATTTGTTTTTGTTCCATCATTTGTGCATTTTTGTTCAAAATATAACTGAAACAAATTTTGAATAAAAATTGCAACTAGAATAAATTTCAAAAGATTACATTTTCTCACATCTGTACAATCTTCTCGATAACTTTACGTCTTTTACTGTTTTTAAATAATCAAATATTTCAACATATCAATTGAATAGCGATGTTACTTTTGATTTTTGTTTCCAGACAATTTAATATTACATTTCTATAATCCCTTCTATCTCAATATGTTGAAGGTGTAGATAGACGACTCTAAATATTAGACTATTTGTTTTAATCTCGCAAAACGAAATGTTCATAGATATGTAGCCATTAATTATATAAAAGCTTTCATTTATTTTTTCTGAAAAAAAATAGTACGTAGAATACTATGTAAAGCAAAACGATTAACGACGGAACGAACCATTGCCATATGACGCATATCCATTCATACCCACAGCAGGTGAACCAGGAAAATACGGTTGTCCATTCATCATAACTGGTGTACCAACAGCCGACGGTTGTTGATTCATCATGACTGGTGTACCAACAGCATACCGTTGTTGATTCATCATGACTGGTGTACCAACAGCATACCGTTGTTGATTCATCATGACTGGCGATCCAGTAATCCAACGTTGAGAATGAGTAACTGACTGTTCAAAGATGACAGGACTTGCTCGTGGTGATGGGACAGGAACAGCAACAGGTACATAACATGGAGTAGGTGTTGGAACAGGGACACAAACTGGTGGTGATGGAACTGCTACAGGTACAGGGACAGGTCGATCAACTGGATAGGGTACTGGTACAGCAACGGGATAAGGTTGAGGCACGGGACGATCAACTGGAAAAGGAACTGGTACTTGTTGTCGTATAATACGTGGTTCAGGAGCGGGGATTAATTCGACTTCTCGACGTTCTGCAATATAATAGTTAGGAGCATAACCTACATTGCCTGAATGTAATCCGTACGGCGAATTCGATGATGGATCTGTAGTATACACTTCTGGATAGGCACCGTAATTTAAGTTATGCCGCTGTTTTCTTCGACCGTCAATACGATGTCCGTATAGTGCTCTATCTACATCATCCATATGTGTATTCGCCATTGGATTTTGTCGATAATTACTGAAACTTTCATACCCGGGACTAGCTACTAAATTATCCGAAGAATATTTTCTTGCACCACCGTAACTTAAATTGCGTCGTTGCGATGAGTATATGTCACTTTTCCGATCATTATCGTCGAAAGGACGTTGAAAAGCGGAGTTATCACCTGGATACAGAATATTTGAACTTGACGATCTTATATATGTATTATCACTTTGGTCATTTGAAAAGCGTCGTTCAAGATGTTCACCGAATCTTGTTAGGACATCAACTGTTTTATCAACAAATCGGTCCATCGTTTTTGTTAATTATGCTTTTGAATGTTTTGTTTTGCGATTGTAACTAATAAGTAGAACTTGTTTTTATGCAATATATGACTATGCATATATACCTGATAGGTAGAGAAAAAAGAAAAAGAGAAGGAAACCTTGAAGCGTAACGATGTAATAGTCGCGAGACATTTCCTTTATTATCCAATGAAATTAGCTCGTTTTCTACTCTCATGAATCTTTTCGAAAGAAAACGAACATGAAAAATAGCTTACGCAATCAATATAATATGATGAAAAATAACTTGGGTTACATACGAATAAATGAGTATCATAATCGCTAGATTGTTCGAATGAATGTCTCTAGATAGAAGCATTTGAATTTCTTTTTCGATTTCTCCATGGACATACCATGCACTAATACGACAACATAGTAGTTCATTTTAAATAGCTAATGTGTCATATTTTATTTCAAGTTTTGGTCTTATTTAATAAACAAAATGCGAATAATTGAATTCTTTGTTTTATCGATTCATTTTGGATTCAACATCATTTTATGACCAGAAAACATACACAACTTTCAATGAGAACATAAATCATTTGTTGAACAGATAATGATAACTAAATCATATTGCTATGTTGCTGTATTCATTTTATTAAAATAATCCTCTAATAATACAGACTTTTTTTTCATATGTTTTCACCATACCAAGATCTTATTGATGACGAACTAAAATGTTTTGTACCATATAGAATTGCTCATAAACCCCCCTACAGAATAGAAGCCCATGGGTGGTGTCTGTGTTCCACAAGCTATAATTTTGTAACAATGCATGTCCTGATGCCAGCTTTTGCGTTATTTGATAGAGAAATGTTTATCCTGTCATTTTTCATCGGTTTTAGTTCATTTTTCATGAAGTAAATCTTGATTCTCAACGGAGAAATCTAACCCAGAGGGTGGGCTTCTATTCTGTGTAGATGTTTATTCGCTTTGTTTCCTTGTTTAGTCAGTGATAATAATTGTCTGGTTACTTTCTGTTTGCATGTTTAACGAAGTTGCACACCTCTAAGAGAATTAAAATAATTTTTTTTAAATAAACTCTATCGAAGTAGAATAAAAGAAAATTAAAATCGCTTTCTCTATATTTGAAATGAAAGTGCTGCTTTAAACTTGAAGAATATCGAAACATTTAGCTTTGATTATGACGTCTATCTGAGACAAAACAAAAGAAATTACTAACATGGTAACTAAAATATACTTGATAATACGATAATTAGTACCATTGTTGAAGATTTCGACTTAGAGATACTAGATAAATGCATGGTGATCATTTTTAATGAATTATAACTTAAGAAAAGTTACACATTATGTTTCAATGTGTATGGATAATTATTAAAAATATTTGAATAGAAATATAATCATGATTTCTTGTATGAGAACTATGTACCTTGTTTGTTTTTTTCCATCTGATCTATTCAGTCAATTAAACGATGCGTTATTTTAATGGCTTCGAAGAACGACTTTTCGTTAGTAATTAATTGCTGTTTACATCTGGCATCCATCGTCTCTACTGTCAATTAATTTTTCGGAGTTGTTGATTCGGAAATTTTTGATGATCTCTACTTTTATTGTAGTTTTTTGTCTTAACATTGATATCCGCGTTTAAACCAATTGAGAGCATTATACAAAAATTAGATTTCTATAATAAGATATCGATACACAACTGTTTTCTTTCTTGATCGAAATCATTTTGCCACAATCTTCTCATTGTTATTATTCATAATAATCTTTACGTAACAATAAGAAATAATTTGATAAATGCTAACAAGGACGATGATAGTAGAAATTTTCTTTTACTTTCGATGTGTCAAACTAAGAAAAAGGGAATATCAATGAATGAAAAACTGATTTAATCTATTTACTATTCAATTGCTTTTTTTTATTGTCACTTAATTTGAAAAAATAATGTTTTTTTATCTTGATTTCATATAAATAAATAAATAGTTGCTACTGAGACTGATCAATCAAATCAAATACTAGTCTAATTGAATATGTGTAAAAAAATGATGTCGAACAATAATCTTTTTTTCTATAGCGAGTCCTTTCATTATTCTAATTGTTTCAATAAAGAACGGTAAAAATGTATTACGTTTATCAATTACATTCGCTTCCTTTATTCTTCGATCAATGGAAACAATAAACTATCTGACCGTTTAACACATTGATGACAAATAAAGGTCATTCTTGATTTTAACAAAAATGATTTCTATACATTTATGATTTATATTAATTCTATTGTACTTACAGTTCTACCATAAGTCTATTATTAAAAATAGAGATAGAAAGAAAAAAAAACTTGACAATTAGTTATGCTATTCGAATTTCAATTAGATACATTTGATTAACGATCTGTTATTTCTTTTTGCTATGTATGGCAGCTAGAGTAAGAATGGTAATAACACCATATTCTATTTAAAAGCCCCCGGAGATTTTTGTTAGATATTCTCCTCTAGGATTTTTATTCATTCCTCTTTACACACAAGCATTAAATATTCTTAGATCATTAAAAAAAAGAAAAGATAATGCTTCATGCAAATTTTTGAGAAAAAAAAATATTCTCCAGGTTGTGAATCCGTCATTCTTTATCTTTGATTAAACAAGGACATAAGATATTTTTCATATTAAGAAAGCTTTGTTTTGCTTATAGATAAAGAAAACTGCATCGTATAACTTGAATGACGTATTTTATTATGTATGCGATTCAACGATTAGAGCATCGAATAACAATCGATTCATTGTATTGACATAAATTCTTCAAATATTTTTCTTTGCATCTAGGTTATAAAAGTTTTATTTTGATAATTCAAAATCTTTGAAAGAACAAACTGCTTTGAATCCACAGTTGAAATGAAATCATTTGTTTATCATGTTAATAGTTGAGATACAAAATATTTAACAGTATTACTTATTGTAATAAACATCAAAATAAAATATTGAAAACAATAATCAAATTTATGTTTATTAATTGATAGATTTATAATAGCAAACTATTATTTTTGTATTAAAATATCGTTATATGAAGTTATACTCACAGACGCTACTTTTATAAGGTCAAATTAATGCTGATAGTTGAGTTTAGAAATTTGAAAGAATAATTTTTGTGAACCATTTTATATTTTTTTGTTGGACTAGTTTGTTTGAATACCATAAATAGAAGCTTGTTGTTATTGGAATCTGAATATTATTTATTATTTTAGCATAATTTTTAAACTAGTGTTGATTTAAATTCTTTAGCGTGAAAAAGATTGAATAACCTTGTACGAGTATTGATCGAATACAAGTTTTCTTTTGGTTGACGTTCTTTTATGTTCAGTGTAACAACATTATTTCGAAATGAAATAGTACGTAGTATTACTAGACATTTGTTTACCATAAGTGATTGAATTCATTTCACAATATTTTATAATCAACCTGAAGGTATTTTTAATGGAAATTATTTGCCATTATTTTTAGTAGCTGATCATAAATATTCAAGTATATTATTTGCTATCATTGGTTATAAAATACTTCAATGTATTCAAGTAATACATAAGATTAAATCGGACTGTATTAACTTATTGAAGATGATCATTCTAAAGTAGCTCAATTAATGTTAATTGAGAAAGTTTTCGAACAAATATTTTGGCATCTCCCACAGATTAGACATTGAGAAAAATCTAAGCATGTTGAAGTAGGAATTAAACACGCTAGATAGTATTTAATAATCATTAAATTAATTTTCAAATATTGAATCTAACTCCTCAAAAAAAATTAATCTAAATAATGTGAAAGGATGAATGAAAATCTAATTATGATATGTTTGTTTGTTTACCTATTATAGAATAAGAAACAGATATAGTTTGTAAGCAAATTATTATATCTTTGATGGCTTCTTTTAAATGATGATGATGAATATATTTTAGAGCTAGAATATTGGAGAAAAGAACATCTTGTATCTATTTATCAGTTACGTATTACCTGGACGTGTAAACAACTGGAAATAATTTGCTGATCTATTGAAGGACGATGCTATGTTTTTTTTATATTAAGATCTTTCATCTGGTTTGCAATAAATCTAAATGTCTACTTCTTTTAATCATCGATTTATGAATAAGAATAAAGGATTTGTTGAAAATTTTAATAGAAAAAGGATATCCTCGAAATATCTGGAACAGTTTTTCATCTGTGATCTATTCGTCCACGGTGGTGACAGGCCCTTTTTACACATCGATATTATATTGATAGATCTGTCATATCTATTTCATTCGATTAATTACTTAAATAATCTCCTAAAATAGACAACTATCATTCTGACAAAAATAATGTATATGATGATCTTCATATGTCTGATCAAATCAATTATGATCAACATAACCAGTTTTCCAATCATTACATACGAATCAAATTACAATCATTGAAGTATTCAATTTCTCAAAAGTAAGAATAGAATATCTATTAAATGCTCAATTAAAAACAAAATCTGTTTCATTTCATCGAACAAACTTGTGCATGAATATTAGATAAACAGGACTCGTGGAATTATTTTTTTTATCTTTCTCTATAATAATCTTTATAAAAAGAAAAAAAAAGAAGAAAAGAAAGAGAAAGACTTCCGATGAGAAATTCTACTAACACTTCACTTCCTGTTTCTCTTCTGAAGCGAATATTCATTTTTCTTTCCATCGCTACAACTAATTTGAAAACCACCGCTTTTTTTCTTTCTTTTTCTTCGTTTTCTTCTGGAACTGTGCACTCGCCGTCTTGCGACAACCGTTCTTAAAGCTTTTCTCTTTTTTTTCTTTCTCACTTTTTACTTGAGCTTCGTTAGAGACACGTAAAAAAGAAAAGGTAAAAGAATAAGACAGCCAACTAACCGGTCACCGATGTTGAGATCATGCTCATCATCATCAGAGTAAGAAAAAGAGAGAATCCTAAATGGTTTTCATTTTGTTTGTAATAAACATTCTTGATTATTATTATTTTTTGTACCCATATATTCCATCCAAGAATAAGCATAGATCAGATTAGACATAATAAGACACGTATTCTTTGAAAACGGCTTATTGACATTATGATATAATAGAACTTAGCGTGAGCCTAGCTAGTTATCGGCAATCTTCATCAAATTCATTGTGATATTGATAAACATGTATGAGTGAAACCATACTATGGAATCAATATGACAGCACTCACCATTGATACAATTCATCAAATATAGATTCGTTTTAATTTCTCTATTTCTAATAGTAAATTCGATCTCTGAAAAGCAGTTACTTCAACTTCTGTTGTTTTTTATTTCGATAATAATAAATAGTAGCTATTGAGAAACAAATAAAAAACACAATCATGGCTCAGCTCCCTCGTTCGCATACTTATCGCTGATAAAAAGGAGCTTTTCCCATAGGTATGACTTTCGGTATGATTTGTTTTGGATATATATCAAGGTAAGTAAAGAAGTTCTTTTCCTTTTTTTCTTCCTTTTTCTCCAGTCACAAGCCGATGCCTATACAAACTAAGATAGAAAAAAGATTGGAAAAGTGAGCGGAGCAGAAATAATTTCATATCGGATTATCACAACAAGCATGTGGAGAAATAGAGAAACAAGATGATAATGATTATGAAGAAAGAATGTTAAGTTGAAGAACAGAAAAAATTAACATAGTTAGAGAAGGTTAAAAACAAAGAAGATCGGTGTTATGAAGTATTTTAGTATCAGAAAATTTGATAAATAAGAAAAGAAGACGAAGAAATTCATCCGTTTTGTTCTTCTCATTTTCTCTAAGGTACTCGCTATTTGCTCTCTCTCACTTTTTTCTTTTAATAAAATCTTTGAATTAATCCTGTCTTCTTTCGATTGCTATTAAATACAAATGCATATAGATGAGATTGTCCTTCTTGACTGTAAAGAGCAATTCAGATATTTAATTATAAGAAAAACAATGATTTAAACTTTCATTCACATTATAATATTATGACAGATAGATTAAATTGGGTATATCCTTTAATGTGCTTCTACATAAATTAAAAAAAGCAAGCCAGAGTAAAAGTTTTTTATACCATAACGAAAATAGGCGCTACAATTGCATGATATTCTTGAAAAAATGAGTGTCAAAGTATTGATATATACTTGTATAGGTAAATTTATTTAAGATAAAATGACTAATTACTAGTTTAAAATGAGTTTATTTCATTCAGTCAGTATAAAATTTTTATTATAGAATATGATACATATATATGTATCACTATACGTTTTGTTTCTATTAAAAACATATTGTAAGAAGACTTCGTTAACGTAAAAGAAAATAAAAAGAAAACATTCTCAAGTTACGATTTTCATCGTTAGAATACAAAGTTTAAGTGTAAAATAGACCGAAATATGCATTTATATAAATATTACTGTTATCGTTTGTTGATGACTTTGAGACAACAATGCACGGATCGTGTCGCATTTCATTTCTATATTTCATCTCATAAATTGATAAATCGCTGCCTGGAGTATTATCTGTTGGCCTGCCTATATGGATGAAAGTCTTTCATATACAATCAGTTAGCAAAGAGAATTGAAAAGCGGAAGAAAAATACCGAGAAAAAAAAGTATAGCAAGCAGTAGTAGCGAAATAGAAAAGAAAATTCTGCTCGATTCGCACACATATTCTCGTTTATAGTCAATCTAATTGATTTTGTTGTCTCGCCAAATGGGAACAAAAAAAAGAGAAGAAAAAAGAAGAAGCATAAAAAAGTAGAAGCGAGAAAGGCATCAAGGCTATTGTAATTGTGACTCTGTTGCGTGAGGTAAAGGTAAGCGTAGAAGAAAATAGAGGTCTAAAGAATAGCTGTCACGATTTGATGTTGATAAAAAAAAAATTTTTAAATATCAAAATCTTTGATTTAGTGATCAATAAGAATGATATAGCATTATAGCTATAGTTGATTGATTTACTCATGATTGATTAGACCGATCTAGTAAAAGTAATTATTATATTCATAACGTTTTATGTTTCTCTATCTGAGAGTTAAGTTAATTTGTTGAAATCTTTTTCTATGTTTATCGAGATAATATTTTTATATCGATAAATGCAATCAATACCATCGGATCACCATCAGTGATACATGTGTAGATAGGATTAAGATGGTAACGTACGATAAATCAGAAGAGTAAGACAGCTTTTTTTTGTATGACATCAAGTCAAGGTAAGCATTTAATTGTGTTGTGTAACTATTTAGCCCATACACTTTCTCATCAACGAAAGATTCATATGCTTCTATAGATGATCTAAGTGGTGACACGCTGAAGATAAGAAATGACAATGAGAAACCGGGTGGTTCAAATAAGTGCGAAGGTTAGATTATGAGGGCGCATGACAACTTGCTCCCATAGGATATAGAAACGATCAAAAAGTGCATTGTATCTTCATAGCATTAAGACAATATCTCCCTAGAGTAAGTAATTGAAGATGACTGTACATGAATCATTTCTGTAATGAAACAAGTTAGTTTTTCAACTATTTCTTTGTGATTCTTTGAACATAAAAAAAATCCACCTCATATTATTAGAATTTCAAAAGTTTTCTTTTTGTTTGCACTAAAGCAAATGAACATGACTAAATATGTTAACATAATCTTGGAAGAAATTATTTGTCTTCTTCTTTCCATATACACACGTCCTTCTAGTGTCTTTGTGTGTGTGTGTGTGTGTGTGTGTAAAATCCTTGTCTGTATTCGATACTGTTCTCTTCTCAATAGTATTGATATTAACATCACGTTGATGTAAATTGGCTACAATGCTTGATGTCATTTCGATATTAATGTTTTTCTTTATCTTTCTATCATCGCCTTTTGTTATCGTTTGGTACACGGATATATATATATATATATATATGAGTGTGTGTTTGTATACTATACACGTACGAAGGACCTGGTGTGCATAATAGTTTTGGGAACACGAAAGAAAAAATAAAGATAAGTGAACGAGATCAATAAGTTTCGGAAGTGGCATTCATTATGCTACGAACGACGTAGGAATGTTCAGACAATCACTAGTGAAAGAGTAATATTGCCTGCGAGTTTTTTCTTTCTTTCTTTCCTTGTTTCTAATTTCTTTTATTTTAAAAAAGAAAATTTGAAGACTTCAAACGTTGATTTTTTTTGTACCTGTTTGATTTATATTTTGTGTTGATGTGTTTAAAAAATGAATTATCTATTTATTATTTAGATTTAATCAACAGAATCAAACTTACATTAATTATCTTTTCTTTCTTTCTTTTTTTCTAGCCTCGATTTGACGTGTAGATTTATTTTCTCAAAAAATCATTTTCTTGGCTCTTCACTTTTCCTGTTAAATTCAACAACAGTTATTAAAAACTCAATCAATCGATCGTTCAGTCTTGTTCTTTGTTTATTTCTTCACTTTATAAAATTTATCATTTTGTTACATTGAATAGAGTCATTCTATTTTATCTATCTCAAGGTGTATACCCAACGACCTTGATTCTATATGAATATCTTATATTAAAACCTGTGTTAAATATTTCTTCTCTTTATTTCAATCAATCAATTACGTGTGTGAATCGCGCACAGAACAAACAAAACTAGAACATAATACAAACAAAAACGTGTTCTAGTCAAAATATTCTGTACAATTTTACACAACTGCGTTAAAAAGACTGTTTTATTATAATACATAAGGTAAGAATGGTTTACACGGTTTACTTGGCACGGCCTTACTCGGCGTTGATTGTTTTTGGGTAAATAGACTTTTGATCCCCAAAAACATGACTATTGATCACCAAAATATGTTAGTTGCGAAATGATCACCAAAAAAAAATGTAAGAATGATCCCCAACCTATTTTATTGTGAAATGATCACCAAATAAATGCGAAAACCTCGGATTTAAATCCGAGTGTTATGTGTACTTCAAAAAGTGAAAAGGTATATTCACTTTTTTTTCTCTATAAGACATAGATCTCATCAAGATAATCCCTTGTCACTAAATTGNGATAAGACATAATTAAACAATAATCATAATTGAATCAAAATGATCTCATTAACTGGGAATAGTTACACAAAATGCTCTATCATAACAATGCAGAAAACTAAAAATGTCAAGTACAAAAAAAGTTCGAACAGCATGGTTACCATGATTTTGGTAGAACAGATTTTCTGTTTTCATTGTTTATTGTATTTTGTGTAACTATAGTTGTTATTTATTATTCTATCTCTTATTGTATTGATAATAAATTCGGTGATCGAATATATTTTTTTGTGATCATTTCACAACAAAATAGATTGGGGATCATTTGTACATTTTTTTGGTGATCATTTCGCAACTAACACATTTTGGTGATCAATAGTCATTTTTTTGGGGATCAAAAATATTGCTACCCACTGTTTTTCGATCTTAATTGGTTTTCTTAGCGAAAAAATTTTATTTTCGTTGCAGACGATTTACTTGACGTTAATTAAATAAAAATGGATTCCAATTAGTCTATTGTTTCTATGAGGATTTACTTTCCGTTGATTGCTTAAACGTACAGAAATAAGAAGGTGCATTATCAATGTGTCGTAAGAACAAATTCGAAATAATTTCTAATTGGAAAGAATATTCATCAATAAATGAACGATAAATTGAATTTTCAGTTATAAATGAGTAGTGCTCATTAATTTGGTGACTAAAATGGTTGTGAACATAATAGAACATGTAAATTCTCCACATCCAAACATTTTCATAGCCATTGACTTACTGAAAAAGGAGCAAGCGTTAGCATTGATTGCAAGAATACAAGATGATATGGGCGCTCCAACTCAATAACGTCGAAAAAATGAAGTTGTAACAGATGAATGTTTAATGAAATTGTGGGAACGTTATGATGAAGATCGTACTGATATTCCATCGTTCCTCAAAGCGGTCGGACTGAGATATTTTCAACGTTCATCTAAAGTTAAACAGCTATTTCTCATTGCTCTTTTGTTTCTTACTATATATATATTTGTTGGTTTTTTTGTTCTAAGAATACATTGACTGTCGCAATAATTGCGCATTTCTTTACGTCTAAGCAATCAACGGAAAGTAAATCCTCATAGAAAAAATAGACTAATTGGAATCCATTTTTATTTAATCAACGTCAACTAAGTCGCTTGCAACGAAAATAAAATATTTTCGCTGAAAAATCCAATTAAGATCGAAAACAATCAACGTCAAGTAAATCGTGCACACGGTAAGAATGTGAGAAATATCTACTCAAAAAGAGGGGCATCTATTGCTGTTGTGTTACTAACTTCATACGCAAAGAGAAGAAACTGTTCATCTGCTTTTTGTCTATTTGAAGTTTTGTTGATTGTTTAAGCTATTATTTTTTTCTTTTTCTTCTTTTCTGATGGATTGTATAAGAATTTTTCTAGAAAACACTTGAGATTTGTTTTGCTTTGAAAAATGCGTAAAAGTTTGGTACTTTTTTAAATATTTATTATGGAAATTTACATGAAAAAGAATTTGAGTAGTTCACTCTTTAGCTTTTTACGCATAAAATGAATACAAAAACTGACACTTCGATCTGCTTGAATAGTATACGATTAAGCCAAGTTTCAAGACTATACATAATCTACTCTATCGATACATTTCTATCTGCTTAGTTTTAGTATTAAAAGATACGTTTGCTTATCTACATATATACCTACATATCGAGTAAAATATTGAGTAGTGTCCTCTATCGATTGTTTCATCAATTATGAAACATATTAATATCTATATATATTTTATTTCTTGATATTTTTCTACTAAGATATATTTTGTTTTTACTCGTTTCAGAAGAACAAGACGAACGTATCATTCTATTTATTTACTCTGAATATCTGTCGATAGACAAGCAAAATTAACAAAAGAACGTCTTAATACGAGAAGAATACCCGTAAGTAATCGTTTTCAGTTGAACAATAAATAAGCACGCACGAATGTATTAAGGCATAAATATTGTCTGAGTTCTAAGAGATAGAAAGTTAATTATATAAATAATACATGAAATTATTCATAAATACAAATCTTATTTGACTATGTAAGAAGAACTTTACTAGTGAGTTAGATTTTCTCCGTACAATTGATTTATTCAGATCTCTAATGTTTTAAGTGTTTCCTACAAGAACAGAACAATACAATAATATGAATAAGTATATCACTTCTATTGATTCAAAGATAGACAAAAATAGAAAAATATAAAGAGTATTTACATCATATTACTACTGATACTTTGTATAGGCATACGTTTTTTTCTCCCCGAATTACTATGTAACAGCTGCTACTATTTTCTATGACATTCATTCATCTTTTGGTCTTATGTCTATCTCTCATTCACGTACATATCCATGGACAATTTGTCTCTGTCTTCTATTTGTTCGTACTCACCAATGCATTGGTTTCTTCTCATATCATCGTCAAATATTATTTTCTTATTTATGACTAAAAGTTGCCGACATACTTTTATAACTAATGCAAAAAGTAAGACGATATTCGATTTATTTCGTGCAAATAGTATAGCGGGTTTGTAAGTTTTCTTAAAGAAATGTTTATTTACTTGACGATTGCACTCAAAAAACATATATATATATATTAAATTGTGTATAAATATGATACCAAGAAAATGAATCGAATTCTTTGTATATGTATGTAAGCAAGCTTATCAATCATCTTGGGCATTTTCTAATCTTTCGACTCTCCTTTGTATTTTTATCAATTTTCATGAGAATTTCCTCTTTTTTTTTCTGAAAAGTAGTCATTCGAATAGACGTCAATATATATTTTTGAATGCCATCTGTATTTTTTTGCCTCTGTATGAAATGAAAATAATCAATCGAAAGAATATTCATTTTTTTTTGTGTTATTGAATCACTTTTATTTGTCATAGCGAATATTTGTGTTTCGTTTGGGGTATATTTGCATTTGATCGGCACCGTTGATGTTTATTCTAAATGTCAATATGATACGATCAGTGTACTTAGCGGAGTTTTTTTTTTGTAAAGAAAAAAGAAAGAAATTCGATGATGAAGGGGGAGGAAGGCGGAGACAGGTAACATCTGTGCTTTAGTGTAACTTTACATAGATAAAGAACAAAAGATACGAATTATTGATTCAAGTAGACAATTATTAAAGGTAAAACTACAATAGCGTTTGCAAAATTGTTAACAATTAACAGAACTGAACTGTCACTTCATACTGCATTTATTGTCCCAGTCTATTTGAAGATATGCATTTGTTTTCTTTTTGCTTACATAAAAAGCAAATTCATTCAAATCCACAAAATTGAAGTGTCAATATCCTTTATTCTGAAGTATAAATGTATTTAGCTTACTTCTTGAACCTTTTTTTTTCGAGGACATGAAACAACAAATCAAATACATATTTTATTGCTAAAGAGAAATTCTAGTTATTCCTCTTGTTTTTTTGCAATATTTACAAGAGCACACATACACTTATAAACCTGAAGTGATTTATTGTAATATTGTAAGAATAAAAAGAAAACAAAATCCAGGAGGCATTGGTCAGGTGGTCATTAGGGTGACCTTTCCTAACAGCCAACACCACATGCTTTTCTTCATTTCATGTGTAGATTCTAATTTAATTCCGTAATGTGCATAGAAAGGATAAATCTCACACATACATCATCGATAGATAGTTCAGACAGTCCAAAAAATGAATTGAAATTTGATGAAGCCAGTGAATATAAGCAGACGTCATGTCTGTGTTTTGCCCTCCGTAGTAGAAGAGAAAAAATATGAATATATACTACACTTCTATTTTTTTCTTTTTTGGTTGATCGAATGACAGTCGCTGTTCTCAGATAATCGATAGTTACATCTTGCGTGCAAGTTTACAATTGTGTGTACACTTAGCTATAATAATAAGAGCGAGAGAGAGAGAGAGAGGGGGGGAGGGGGGTAAACGAGAAATGTCAATTGTTTTATGTATTATTGAAAGATTGCATCATCAATATGATTGTTTAAAGTAAATATATATTAAGGTTGTAGACTTCATTAAAAAAATTCATTCTGAATGTAAATGTAAATATAAAGTAGATTTTCAGTCATCAATCGCAATCTTGGTCTATGTTGAGGGAAGAGAAAATAGCAAACTTGTTTTATTCAATTATATACTTCGAAAACGCTAAATCCATTTGGTGCTCTATGTTTATATTTGGCACAAGGACAAATGCCTATGTGCATTTGTCACAACATAGACACTTGTCGTTTTTCTTGCTCGATTGCGATATGCATACACAGATGTTCATTAAAGTCCCATCAATAGATAGCATAGACCTTGCTGGCAAACTATAAAAACTATAAAAAGCAAAAAAAGAAGAGAAAGATGTTGCCTTTCCATTTGCATAGCAAAAATAACAAGAACAATTAATTTCTTCTCATCCTTCTGGCGGCATACTTAGATGTATGAGAGTTATTAAAAATACGTTCGGCTAAGGCGGCGTTTCTGGCTATCCATTCAGACAGCATAACCTAATTGGCACATTTGATAGTAAAACATTGCCATCATCATCATCATCATCATTACTAGAAAGTGTGAAAACAAGGAAGAAGCAAAGAAAAAAAAAGGTGCCTTAGTTTCTCGTTCAACGAATCTGTGATAATTAACGAATGATGAATATTTTTCTTTTTGCGATTGTCAATTTCTTTTTTTGCTATAATAGAAAGCGTTAGCCTAACAATGAACATGGAAACCAATGATGACATAGAATCCTCGCTTCCTTTATTTTTTTCTCTCAGCTATTTTTAACTTAAATGCATAGCGATAATAGACGGACTTTTTTGTCACACGAACCAGAAAGAAAAAAAATGAGTTGCGTGCGAGTGTCTGAAAAAAATGGTGATGTATGAAAGAGAAAGAATTCTCCTAGTGCTTGTTCGTTGGCGTCTTCTTTCCCTCTATTTTTTATTGCCATCAGTTAGCCGTTTATGAGTTGTCTCTCTTTTTTGCGACGACAAAAGAAGGAAAAGAAGGAGAAGAAGAAGACGATTCCATTTCTACTACACAGCTGCTGCCAACTTTGACATTTGAAAATTGTTTTTCTTCTCTCGTTATTTCTTTTTTTTTCTGTTCGCCTTTTCTTTATCATCGTTTGACGAAGAAGTTTTTGCGCTCCTTCTCTCTTTCTCTCCTTCTCGGTGTTATTGCAGACAGAATAGCAGCCGCAATAAACACTGCTACCACCTTTTTCTTTCATTACTTGCTGGATGCGTTCACGCATCGCTGTATGGTTTGGATTATAAAGGCATATTTTTACTAAACGCACGAATTAATAGATCCGCACGATGGGTTGTTCAAATGCTCGTTTATTAGTACAAGCACCATCGGCTACCGAAACCGGTGCAAGAACGAATAATCCTGTATTGTTATCAACCGATGGAACCTCTCCAGCCAATGTTCCTATCGATACAACAACACGAATGCATTTAACAGGAGTTGATCTCGTTGTAGAGAGAAATGGTTCATACACGCTTTTACTAACGCCCAAAACTCATAAGCAATTAATGCCTTATGTTTTACGAAAAAAAAGATTTCGGTAAGAAATTGCTGACAATAATTATAATAATTGTGTTTAGCATTGAATGAAAATGAATCATTCAGAAAGAAGAAAAAAGAACTGTACGAAGTATATACGTATATAATGTAGATTTCATATCCACACTGGAATGCATAACGTATTGCTAGTCACTGAAATTAGTTTTTCGAGAAAGAAAAAACGATTCGTGTGTACTGCTTCACATCTATTTCAAACTCACTTATGCGATGTACGATTGCATATGTGTGTGTGTGTGCGGGCGCATGAATCCACTCAAGAAAAAATAAAGAATGAGTTGTATGTTGTCAGAACTGAAATAGAATCCTATATAGCAATGAATAATCGCACAACAGAAGCATTTCTTTTCTTTCGTAAAATATATGATGACGATGTCACATCATCGTCTATTATTAAAAAAATCGTTGATTCTGCTTGAATGCTACTAATGCCCTAATACATAATCACGGAGAAAAAAATATTTCTTCGAAATATAATGATTAAAGGACATTCCCTACTGAGTGTTTATCATCCGTATAGATAACAGTGAAAAGAACGTGAAATAGATAATTTCCGGTGAAATTAATTTATTGATTGATTAGAGAATAGTTTTACTCCTTTGGGATTAACACAAAGTACACTAAGTATTCAATAGTATAATCTTTTTGAATTGATTCTTCTTTTCAAACATCTCTTTTAGTGAAAATAAAAAAGTCTTTTCGGCTTTTCTTTCAAAAAAGAAGTTAATTAGATCAATAATTTTATGTTTATTAATCATCTTTTCCATGTTAATAATTTATTTATGGATCTAATCTGATACTTCCGATGTACATTTATTCATTCAATTTAATAAAAAAAAACAGAAAGCTTTTTCTTCTATTGAAAGATACAGATGTCGCTAAAGATTACGCCAAGAATAATCATCATTGTTTCTTTTCTTTTATATTCATCAAATACTACATTAATAGAAATAGAAATTAACCTTCGACAGGCTTTTTCACCAAATGCACTCATTGACAAGGAAATAAAGGCATTCTGATGGTGCCAAACATCATCAATAATATGCACTCAGAAAAAGAAGGGGAAAAAAGAAACATAGGGAATATGATTTATCTTTTTTTTTAACTCCATTTAGAATTCTCGTCGATAAGCCTCGCTCGGAACCAACATTAAATTCGAATGAATCAATAATGGAAGATAATAAAGAATTAAAATTGAACTCTGAAAAAGATAAAAAATCTAAACAAAGTCAAATGAATCAATCAATAGTTGCATCTATGGAACAAGTTGCATCGGATGAATTGAATAAAGCAGAAACTCGTTTAATAGGTGGTCGAAGTATTGATCGTGGTAATCTTGATGATGAAGATGAAAATATTCAATCTGATGATGAAGGTATGATTGAAGAAATTGTTACAACTGTTGAACAAGATAAAGATCTTGAATGTAAAGTTAAAAAGAAAGTGGAAACAAAAAAAACTACGTCACAGCATCCAGATACACATAATACGATAACCAAGGTTGTCAAAACTGAAGTTACAGAAATAACACGTACAATAACAATTAATGATCATCATGATCTTGAGCGTGCTAAGCGTGAGTTAGGTATTGATGATGTTAATAAACTTTTACCATCATCAAAATGGGCTCATCAATCAAATGTAACAGAAATAAAACAAAAGCAACATGAAACCGTTAAAGAAATAGCTACATCAAAAGATGTATCATTGAATAATCAAACAAAACAAACTCAACCAGACAAGAAATTTATCTTATCGGAATCAACCATGGTTGGACGTGGACCAGTGACTGAAACTATATCATCGTTATCGTCTCCAAAATCTGAACAGAAACCAAAAGAAACAAAAAAGAAGAAGAAAAAATCTAAATTCTGTTCATGTACACGTTCAGTTGCTGATGCTGAACAAGATAAACAAGATATGTCTACAATTCCAACGGAAGAAAAACCTAAAATTTCATATGAAACAACACCAGTGTTCAAATCAACTATTGATACACAAATTCAAGGCCAACAGTTAATATCATCAGACATAAAACAATTAATTATCGATAAAAAGTTTCTATTAATTGAATATATACATTCAAAAATATTTTCTCCATCAAAATTCTTTACATCGGATGAACAAGATTTAAAAGGTCGAAAAATTTCATCAAGAATTCTAGATTTATTACGTTATGACCGTTGTTCATCGTGGGCACAAATGTTTGAACAATTCAATGAAGAATATACAAATTATTTACCGACTGATTCCATCATACACCCAATGGTTAATACATATGAAAGTTTATTTACTACTAAACAAGCACATTTATTAAATACATTTTCAACAATTCATCATGAGAACGATATTGGAAATATACAAGAAAATTCTGATTATGTAACTATTGTAGAAAAATATAAACATGAACGAGATGATCAAACAAACGCTGCAATTATTGTACAACAGTCTGTTGATAATATAATCAATACAGTGGAACAGTTACACGAAACTAATCAAGAAGAACAAGTTGTAGAAGGTATGTAGGAATCCAATCAATGCATTATGTGATCAACAATTTTTTCCTATACTCATCTTCAGCTCTCGACTTTATCGAGATATAATATCTGTTTGATTGATCGAGGGATAAATGAATGCACGATATTAACCTTGATGTCAACTTGACTTTTCCTTAACATAATATCAACTGCGCGTAACTAGTAGATGATCTTCCCGTATGCATCTTCTTCATATAGATAAATTGAGACAGAAATAGATAATAGCCATACGCTTTCCATCAGATCTTTTTTCTCGTTTCTATTTATAGTTGCATCATTATGGTTCATTGCATACGTAGAATATGTGCGTGCCATAGCTGGCGGTTAATCGTCTTAACATTTTCTTCCTTCCCATAGAGCCACATGAAACAGAACTACAGAGCTAACCAAACTAATAGATATTCTGATCATTTTAATTATCCATAAGATGAACATCGATGCTCATGTCATGACCAATTAGCATATGATAAAGTAAAATGAGACGTCAGTGAGAATCAGAGAAAGAAAGTATTCTTGTTCGGACCTACTATTTTGATCATAATTTGACGCTTAAACGAAAGGTCATGTATTGTTTTTTATTGATGCATAAACCTCATTTTGACGCGACCACTGAATAAATAATAGACACATTGGCGACAGATGCGTATGTATGTCTGTAGACATAGGTGTTTATTTAAGGACGGGTGAACAAATCATTGAATAGCTGAAAAAAATGTTCATTCACACATGAGAACAGCCTACTCAGTGAACAATATATCAGTTAACACAATGAGATTTCGACAGCGGTATGTTTTGTTTAAGTGTCGGTGGACGCCGCTGGGACGATATTCTAATACTCATGGTAAGTTTGAATAGACTTCAATTCACTTCATATAAATCAAACTATTAGCTGTGAGCATTGAATTATTTGTTAAAACGCATTCTTTGTTCATTATCGTATGAATGGAACCTTGTTTTTTTTTTCTTTTTCAATTCGTTTATATGCACTTCTAATAGAGTTGAACTATAGGAATAAAAAACGAAGAAGAAGAAAAGAAAAATTATATACATATCAATTTTCTTTTTCAGCTATTAATGATGATGAACAAGTTGAAAAAGAAGTAGATATGACTGACGATATTCAACCATCGTTACCTATTTATAATGAAGAACAGTTAGTAAAAATGCTTGCTGATTTATCTCCACATAAACCGATAACATTAGCTGAAGCGATTGCATATCAATACATTGATGTTGAAGATCCTAAATTAGGCTTATCAAATGATATAATACAACATATAAAACATTTGTTTCGTCCGTTATCTGATCAATCAGTATCAAATTTAATTCGTGTTCAGCGATCAGGTGAATATCTAACCGATATTAATCTTGCTGAAACAAATCCATTTGAAAAATTAAATCTAACTGAGCCGCATGTTTATCAATTGCAACAATTATTTGAGCCAACATTAGATTTCAATGAAAAACAATTTCGTTCATTAACAGAAGCAATACTCAGTAATAAAGAACAATATGATCAATTACAATTTGATATAGCACGTACATCATTACCAATTTATGATGCAAAAGATTCATCAATAAATGATTTTAGTCAGTCAGATTCAGGCTATTCAATGACAACAGCAACACACGAAAGTTTAGCTAGTAAAATAAAAATTGAATTCGAACCAATCAATCAAGATATACCTGTACCACTTGCCCGAAGTGATTTACATGAAGATGAAAAAATTGATTTAGATAAAGCAACACAAGAACAATTAAATAAATATGAGCTTAATCATGATTTAATTCAAATCATTAAATCAGATTATAATGTATCCAATAAAGTACGTAGATATTTCTTTTGGCTGTTCTTTATTTTATTAACTTATTTCTTTTATTTCTTCTTTTTAGACTATTGGACAAGCAATATTATCACGTGAACTACGTTTAGAGAGTGCAGATCCGAGTGATGTATCACGTTTAAATTCGTTAGGTATTCATAAAGAGCAAGCAAGAGTTTTACATGCATTTTTCTTTCCAAAACAAACGCGTATCATTGCCTATTCACCAGAACCCGGCCTTTTTGTTGAAGCTCAAACAACATATAATCCTGATTACCCAGGCTATAAAACTGATACAACAATAATACAAATTCAAGACAAACAACTTTCATCAGATCTTCTAGCCAAACAAAGAAATATTCATGATGAACGAACATCACCTATTTTATTTGAACAAAAACAAGAATCAGAAATAATTATTCCTCTTGGTCCATCGGAAACTACTCCAGCAACAGTTCCTAAAGAAAATTTATCATCAACACCCTCGTCTGCAACAACAACAACAACAACAACAACAACAACAATCACAAAAGCACCTATAAAAAAACGTAAATCAAGTGGTCATGGTAGTTTTTTAACTTGTTTTAGAAGTAAAAAATCGAAAGCAGGAACTGAACAACAAGGTCAAGCAATTATTCAGCCAACAGTAGTTGTTTGTCAAATAAGCAGTCCTGAAAAAATCATGAAACCTACTCACGAAAAATGTAGTATTGATTACGCAGTTACACCTGATGGTAAACGTATTTACATCGATACCTTTCGAGATCGACCTGGTCTTGATATGTCTTATAAACCAAATGATTTTGAAAATCGATTCGTTCTACCAATCGTAAGGATTAGTGTTTTATATACATATATATATATATATATATGTATCCTTGTACATAAGTATATCTTTTTTTCGGTTGCTTTAAATTAGTATTTATTCGTCTCAAATTGCTTTTACTTTACCCTTTTTTTTTCTTTCTTCAATAGTATTCTTACGTATTAATTTTACTTTTTCTGTGTAGTCAAAACCAATATCTGAATACGAACAACCAAGTGCACCTGAGCCTGAACCTGAACCAATTACTCTTAAATCTCAAGTTATCGAACATGAACCTATCATTCATTTAGAACCAAGATCACCAGTTATTGAACCAGTTGATGTGCAACCTGAAGAAAGAAACATTATTATTCCACTAACAAAAACAGATGAAATGACAATTCAAAAAAAAAGAGCACACATTGATTTACGCGGAGCCGCTATTAAGTTGCCAGATATTGAATTAGTTCAACCCGGACCATTACCAACATTATCGATTGGCAAAGAGAATAAAGCAAAAAAACCTAAAACAAAATCAACTGGTAGTTTGTGTGCATCGTGCTTTGGAAAAAAATCTAAAGAAAATAAAAGACAAAAAGAAACTATTTCAGAAACTGCTCAAGCACCTATTGAACATAAGAAAATAATTGAACCAGAAAAAAAAGAAGATCTATCATCAACTACAATTGTAGCAGCACAAACTAATGAATCATCAGCATTACCTTCGATTGTAACTAACGAAGCTATTTTACCTCGAGTCAATATCGATGTGTTTAGAGATAGAAATTTTGAAAAGGGTTCGGAGGTAATAAATTAATACTAACTAAAGAAAACAAAATTTTTGAAACACTATGAATTTTTTTTTTATTTCTAGAATATTCCTCAAGCAGAAAATCGTTCAGAAGCAGCACGTGAAAAATTATTGTCAAAAGTAGAAATTAATAATCAATCATCGTCAAGTGCACCACTATCATCAATATCAACAACTACTGTTGAGTCACCATCACAATTTTCAGCAATAAAAGATATATCCATATTCTCTAATGTTAATATTGACACGTTCAGAGATCGAACTTTTCAAAAAGGTTCCGAGGTAAAAATTTACCATGAGAAAACTTTCCTAACTTGAACAACCAGTGTATATTCTGATACTAAATAGAAGAGAACTCTAAATATAATGTTAAGAGTACGAATAGGAATTGAATATTAGTTCTTTATCTGCAAAATGACATCCGTTTTTTTTGTTGATCTTGTGTCTATAGTATAATATCTACGAAGAATCGAATGACGAGAAGACACTCTGAAATTGTACACGTCAAGAGATTTTGTTGTCAGTTATATTACACAAACACTCCAGTTCAAAACAATATTGCTTTCACGAGATATTAAATTTCCTAAAATGATTCAAATGCCATCAAATGTTTCGAGAATCGCACGTTTTTAGTAGATTTAAATATCTTGTAATGGGAAGATTTTCCTAACGTAAAACTTTCGTGACATCACTCTAATTACAATTAGAACTAGCTGTGAATTCGATTTCACGTTCCAGTGTCATCATTCGACTCCCTTTCGAGACGTCATGATATCCGGTTTAAGTTTCTGTAAAATTATTATAATTCTCTGAGACAATTCTCACATCAATCATCCATCTAGAATGTTGCAATCTATCCGATATCTATCATATGAACTGGATTCACACCTTGGAGTGACTTTCAGATTGAAAAACTTCCATTGGTCTTCATTTGATAGATTATGATTTTTTTGTTGTTGTAGAGTCTCCCTCAACCGACAAAACATATAGAAACAACAAATTTGAATACAGCTCCACAACCTCAGGAATCTCACTACGAAATACCAGCCAATGTACCTGTCCAATTGCCAACAACAACTATAAAAACGATTGGATCATCCGTAAAAGATGCATCGATTTTCGCTCACGTTAACATCGATACATTTAAGGAACGAACACTTGAAAAGGGTTCTGAGGTAAAATTGAAAATTTATTTCCAACAGATTGTAAAATATATATTTTCTACTTATTTAGATTGTTCATAAACCAATAGAACATGTAGATGTAACAGTAACACCATCTCATGAAGAATGTCGTGTTGAATTACCAACGAATGAATCAGTTCAATTGCTAGCAACAACTATGAAAACCATTGAGCCATCCGTAAAAGATGCATCGATTTTCTCTCAAGTTAATATCGATACGTTTAGAGAGCGAACATTTGAAAAGGGCTCTGAAGTAAAATTGAAAATTTATTTCCCACAGATTGTAAAATATATATTTTCTATTTATCTAGATCGTTCATAAACCAATAGAACATGTAGATGTAACAGTAGCATCATCGCATCAAGAATGCCGTGCTGAATTACCAACGAATGGATCAGTTCAATTGCTAGCAGCAACTATGAAAACCATTGAGCCATCCGTAAAAGATGCATCGATTTTCTCTCAAGTTAATATCGATACGTTTAGAGAGCGAACATTTGAAAAGGGTTCTGAGGTAAAATTGCAAAATATAATTCCCAGAAACATTGAAATTTTTATCACATCATTTTTTTAGAATGTTCCAAAGCCGATCGAACGTACAGATTTAGGAGATGCCAAAGTAACAGCATCCCTTAAAGAATCTCACTATGAAACGCCAACCAATGAGCCTGTCCTATCGCCTGTAGCAAGTGTAAAAACAATCGCTGCAGCTGTGCAAGACTCATCGATTTTCTCACAAATCAATATTGATACATTTCGAGATAGAACATTTGAAAAAGGTTCCGAGGTAATATTGAAAATAAATTGCTGAAATACTCTATACTTTATATGTTCCTATTGATCTAGAGTCTTCCTAAACCGACAGCACCTACTACAGTAACAGACGTAAAATTATCATCTTCAACTGTAGAATCTCATTATGAATTCCCAAAAAACGAACCATTACCAACTAGAGCAACAAATGAACCAGTCACAACAGAGGCATCCATTTTCTCTAAAGTTAATATTGATACATTCAGAGAAAGAACTTTTGAAAAAAGTCCCAAAGTAAAACTCAAAATAAAATTTTGAGCTTATTTTCTACTAATTCTTTCTGTTTCTTCCTCCTATAGAATTCCTTCAAGCCAACAGTATCATCAGACATGGCTATTAGAGCGACAAGCTCAATTGAAGAACCACATTATCAATTACCATCTAGCGAGCCTGTGCCGCTTTCCTCAACACCATTAGAACACGAATATTCAACAGTAGATCGTAATACATATGATGTTCCTCGTACGATTGAATTTCAACAAACAGCATCATCAATTGAAGGGAAATCAGATGTAGAAGTAAGCATTCTTGAATCAATCTGATTGAAATAGATTTAATTCGTTTTAATGTTGATCTTTCTCCTCTATATGTAGCAAGAATAACTTATTGTAAAGTCTAGAGAAATAGTCTATTTAGTTAGCATTAACTCATTTCTATACGTTACTGATCTTTTTTTTTTCATTCACTAACTAAGGCCCCATTGAATATTATGTCAAACAATATATCTCAACGAAATCAAGTAATTCATGCTCTTCATTTTTGAAAGATGTTATTTTTAAAGAATAATTATAATAAACTGTCCAATTTTTAATGAATTAGACCAAGAGATTAAAGTGAAAGTACCATTCAGTACTTCGAATCTAGTTAGAGTTCGTTAAAAAATTGTGAACAATTGATAACTTTCTCTCATAGCTTTAGTATCTAGAAATTAAGAAAATCTCTCAGTGTGGAATGCAACTTTATGTTTCTTCATTTTTTAAACTATCAATTTTTTCTTTAAGGAAAGAAAAGTTCTTATTTTATCTCGAAGGCAAAAGAGTTCTTAAATATCGATATTGACATAAACCTTTAATAAGTTAGTCTTTACGATACATCTAAATGCGATATTATATCCTCATTGTGACATGTTTCGATAATAGAGTAGTTCGAATACATTCTTCAGCATATTTGTCACGTTCTACTGCATTAGTCAATATTATTCAGTCAGCATTACTACGGTTCATATTCTTACATCGCTTAATATCTTTACATATTCTCAAATGTTGATTTTAATATAAAATAATGGAAAATGTATTAGTTGCATTTACTCATTCAACAACTTAGTTGGATATGATCAATAAAAATTATTAATTCATAACTATCTAGTAGAGTACAACATAAAACAGCGCCATTTTTTTACTTATTTAACAACTTCATCATAGTTACAACCAATACAGTATTAATTTCTTTAAGAGAAACGCATGAAGGAATTTACATGATAACGAGCATACACGTATTACAAAAAAAAGCAGAAACTGACGAGGTTAAAAAAGAAAACGTGATGAAGTAGAAAATTTATTCTTTCCTTGTATTCATTATAATAGACTGATAAAGAATTGCAAGCTAAATTTCAGTTTATGTAATAGAACCAGTGAGAAGAGCACATGTTTCTATTCTATATAAAATAAAAGTACGTGAATCGATCGTTTATATGAATATTTTTTCGTTATTTTCAGACTATCAAGAACGCGCCCATGATATCATCAACCATTGATATGCAAAAGTCCAGTGGGGATTTTCTATCAACTAAAATCGTTAAAGAAAAAGTCGAAACTGACGAAATATCTCCAATCATCATCGATGTTCTACCAGGTATGGATTCTAAAGAAACCAAAATTCAAGATGCATCAAAAACTGTCAAGAAAGGAAAAAAATCAAAAACCGATAAAAAATCCGGTTTATTTTCATCATTTTGCCATCAGAGCAAAAAGAAATCTAAAATTCCAGCACTTCATTTACCGCCAATAGAAAGTAATTTAACTGCAAATACTCAAATAAATTCATTACATCATTCTGATGATGATCCATTGCATATTCCATCAACTAGTTTACCTAAACTTGATATTCCACTACCAGTATATAATCGACCCGAAGTTGATATGACAACTGGACAGATCAAACAAACATCGGAGTTCAATATACCAGCTATTAATTTAACAACTATACCTAATTTACAGTTGCCAGAACATAATATACAATTAATTGGCTCAAATTCTGATCAAATCAAAGTTCCAAATATTGAATTACCCAATCTTCAATTTGCATCCCAGGAACAAATTAAAGAAAAAATTGTAATAGTATCAACTGTTGAAGATCCATCATCGATTACAACGGTTTCTATTGCTCAAACAGAAAAAGTGACTCCAACTCTGTCGTCTATCGAACAAACAACTGCAATAACTGGCAAGAATTTAGATCAATCATTCGATGTTCCAGTTGTCATTGAAGTAATTTTATTTTCAAAATAAAATTTATTTTAATTCTTTTTTTTTCAATTAGAATAAAACATATGCTGATTTAAATTCTTCATTATCATCTTCGGAACCTACTTCTACATTATCAAAATCTGCAACGATTCCAGTAACCATCGGTCATGATTTTTCAACACAAAAAACATCAGAAAATATTCTTATTGAAACAAAATCGAAACCAACAAAAAGATCTTCAACACTTTCGTTGTGTTCGTGTTTTAGTAACAAGGCAAATATTAAAAAAACTAAAACTCGAACACTTGAAGCACCAAAAACGAATTTACCAGAAATAAATATACCAATCTCATCATCAAATATTTCATCAACATTAAAAACACAAGGATCATTACGTGCTCCATCGAATAATTTACCAGCAATTAATTTGACACCAGCATCAATTGAACCTATTTCTTTATCAATAGTTCGTGTACAAGATAAAAAAATAACAGTTAATCAAACTGAAACAAATGCTCCATCGTATGAAATTAGGAAACAAGAGGAAATTCAAGTGCAATTACCTATTGAAAGTTCTCCTATTGAAAAACAAATAGAAGAAATACCCGAAGTCAAATCAGATGTTTCAACAAGTATTACAAAAGTACAACAAGTGAAAGAAATTAAGGTAAAATACAATAAAATACTTCTAAAACTTCCTTTAGTCATAATGCAAAGAGTTTCTTTTATTAATTAAATCCTTTCTAAGTTCGAGCTTTAATTAGTTTACATACAACAAAATGTCGAAGAGTTGTCAAATGCGAATAGCTAATCTATGAAGAAAATCTCATTACAGCGATGATAACTCTTTGGGGGAAGAAGAATCGACGATTAGTTCTCTGACAGTTTTGCTATTCATAAAAAACAAAGTAAAGCGTTTTCTGCATCAACTTTCAAGATCATATATACGTGTATATTCACAAATCCCTTGATGTAAATCAATTCAAAAGCAACTATTCTCATGGGTATAATGCTATCGATTTCGGCAGGCACAGAATGAGGAGAAATTCTAATTTTTCTGAGCCCTTCTGTATTTGTTCACAGCAGATTCAAGATCTTCTAGTACATTGAACAAACTGATTCTAGTTCAGCATTATTTTTATTCAAGAACAAATCTCTTTCGGTGATGAAATTACTTTTTTGCTCTAAAGAAACCTTATTGCATTAGAAATATTTCCTAGATAAGCGTTCTTATGAGTTTTTTCAACTGATTTTACTTTGAAAATTAGCTTTTATTATAAATTGTTCTTATTGAGATTATTAAGATTTGCCGTTTCGCAAAGCGTTCAGTCGTTGTTGATAATAATCTAAGAATTGTTTTTTGTTGGCAACGATTACGAAGACAATCCGTTTCATAGATGAATGAGAATTAAAACTTTTTCAAGTCTCAATAGAATATAGCTCATGATGTTAGATTTAAAAGCGATATCTAAATCTTTTAGAATTCGTTAGTTATTGATACAATGATAAATTAATTTATAGAAATAAATAGAATTGACGAAAAAGCCTTGCTGTTCTTCTTCTTTTTGTTATGTTTACTTATTCTCATATTTATTTGTTTACTCTTTTCCAAAAAGAGATAATTGATAGAAGAAAAAATGTCAATGATAACGCTGAGAGTTCTAGGAAAAAGATATTATCAAACACTAGTTATTCTATCTTACAATGTTTATCGAGTAGCTCTTGTACAGTATTATTATAAAAGGTCGACGTCCAAATATAAAGGAATTCTCTATAGCTGATAATTACTCTTTTTAGTGCTCAGTAATGTCGACTATCATGAGGTATTCCTGATATATTAAATATCATATCAGATTTCGATTCCTCATATATATTTGACTTAATAATACATAGGAGAAAGCTTCATGAAATGGTTTCATACTGCTCCAAGGATTATTTTTTACGCCCATCAATATATTATGCAGTAAATAAATAGAAGACCTAAAATCGATTTGGATTATTATGGTTTCTATGAATAGATCTATTAGACAAGAAATTTTGTTGATGCTTTTTCAAAAATTTTCATGTTGGTCAAGAGCTGAATATTTCAAAAAGAATTTACTTATTTTTTTATGAATGCTAAATGGCTTCAATATTCTATAGGGCTTTCAGCAAAAATAATTAGACTCCTTGAACTTTGTTTCTTTATCATGCCTATATAAAAAGTCAAATTCCACTAAATGTCAATCGTCTCTAAAGAAAACTGGCCAATCTATTTTTAGAATTTCACTTCAACACTTGAGAATATCTATAGGCAAAAAAATCACTGAAATCCGATAAGTGACATTTGAGATAAGTCCTTCATTATTGAATTGCATTTGAATAATTAGCTTTGCCAATCTAAGATAAACTAACATGCCATTACTTTATTTTGTTTCTTTCGGTTAGAACGTTTCTACTGATGCTAAAAAATCTTCATCGTTTGAAATCAAAGCGCCAGCTATAAATATTCCTGAACTTGACTTGTCTGGTCCACCAAAAATGGATGCATATCTCTCATTTAATAAACAGGAAGAGTTGGAGTCAGTATCTGAATCAATTCAGTCACGTTCTGATAGTGGCCTGGAAGCAATTGTTTCATCACATGTTCATCCATCATCAACATTTGGTACAGGGACAATGATAGCAGATGTTCAACAGCTACCATCCATCAGTTCTGGTTTAGGTAGTGAAATTTTAGATAAAACAACAATAAAATCTTCGACATTATCTGACATTCAAATATTACAACCAACTGCTGAATTAAAAGAAGAATTAAAATATGATTTAGCACATAAAATAACAATGAATGATGAAATACATTCAAAATTAATATCAAGACAAGACCAGTTGAAAGCATGTTTAGAAAGTGAAATATCAAAAGTTATAATTGATTATGATCCAAAAGCAGATCATAAACCATTAGAAAAAATTTTGACTCGTGGAGTTGATTTAATTAAAGATAAAAAAGTAACGACATATTCTGAGTTACAACACAAATTAACAGTCGAACATGAACATAATGCATTTATTATTGATTCTGTTGTGCGTTCACTTTATTGTACAATTGAAAAACAAGGTTTGGACAATTTAGATAAACCAGAATTTCCATCAGCTATACGTGATGTAAGTATGATGATTAATGGCTTTCTGTTATTACATATTTTTCTTTCTTTCTATTACAACAGATGGTACGCCTTCCGACCAAACAGACATATGACACAGTGACGCATTTGAATAAAGAAGCAACGCCATTAGCTACAACACAAATGACAAAGTATGTTATTAGGATAAGATAATTTTGTATATACGACAAATCTCTGTTAAGATGTAAAAAGTTTCTTAAGTACTTCTTTGAATTTGATTATAAAAACAGATGCTATCAGTTCTTCATTTTTTTGAAACATAAATATTATATGTATATTTATTAAAATAATAGTATAGATAGATAAAAAAATATAATCGAGTATTTTTTTAAATAATAACAATAATAATAATATAAATATGACAAGGCCAACTTAACGTTCTCGTTTCGAAAATTAATTTAAAAGAAATGCATTACTTCAGATTTGTTAATTGAATCATGAGTAGATTTAATACAGTAGAAACAAATCGATAAAGGTCTTTACTGTTGATTTAATTTATTGACTAATAGATTTTTCAGAGTATAAATGGTATATACAACAAACAACAAAATTTTAAATCAATAAATTTCTACTGAATTACAAGACGCAACATTCTTTAGTAGACTAATCACATTTTTTTCTCATGTAAAATTGCTTATTCACTATATACTGCGATTCATTTCATGTTGAATGATAAATCAGTTTCTATGCGATGATTGTTTTATAGACAAAAAAGAAGCACTTGCCCTTAGTCGATTTGGAAAAATGATCTAGTAATTACATTTCTATATTAATATCAGTTTAATTGAGGATGATTTTCAAAAATATGATAAAGTTGAAGCACTGATGTAATAATAGTAATAGCTTCAACAGAGAATACATTCTAATTATGAATGGCTACAGATCCGATGAAGCAAGTTATTTTTCTTGAAAAACTTTCATTCTAATTCGAATAGTTAGTTCTTTTGCGGTCATTAAATGTAAAGGATTTTTCAAAAATGTGTTCTACTATTTTATATGTACTAAAATTAAGTACAGCTAATTGGATTATTACAATTATTTAATTCATCTTTATTCTAAACAGACGTATACAGTACTCTAGCCAAGAACAGTGATTACTACTATTGTTGTATCTGTGCCAGATTGTTTTGATGTACCACAATACTGATTTTTATGAGTCAATATATCAGAATATTGAAACTACAATAGATATTCTATGGAAAAGAATCTATATCAAAGCTAAAACTGAAGTTAAAAATATATTATAGAAGTAAAACTAATGACATGATATGATGTTTTGTCAGAAGTTTTAGACGAAGGCTTTTTTTTATAAATTCTTTCAACTAATAAAATCCATTGGTCAATTTAATAATCTATTTTTTTTCCTTTCCAGTGAAACTCAATCTCCTATTTCGACTGTAGCTGCTCCGAATGCAGCTGCTATCACTATCGAAACTAAATTACCTGAGCAAAAAATAAAATCAACTGATGATGCAGCACGATCTTGTTTAACATGTGGCCGTTCAAAATCGAAACCAAAGGTTTCATCACCATCACTCACAACAGCAACAACAACAATTTCATCCATTGGTTTACTTGATGAACGTCATCGTTCACAATTAAATATCCATCGTCATGAATTAGGTACTGTAGTTAGTAATCATATTCAATCGTCACAGCCACCAATACGAAGCTTTTCTGAACATCCAAAAGAAATTGAAAAAATCACTCGTAAAACGTTAACACTTGTTACTCAACCAAAAGTTCATTCGTATGAACAAATTCGTAATGATTTAAAAACCGAATATAAGCAAACCTTCTATCTAGTTGATCCAACTGTTGATATCATTCGTGATACATTGAATCACTGTGATATAACACAAATGAATGAAAAAATAAATCTTGATATATTAAATTCAAATATTTCTCAAACAGCTAATTTGTATAATAATCAATCAAGTTTATTAACCAATGACGAACATAATGCATTAAAATCAAATCAACTATCATGGCTTCAACAGTATTTGATTAATAATGAATTAAAAGAAAAAAAATTAACACGAAAACAAAATAGAGAATTAAGTAAAATTTTACATCGTACTTTAGAAATACTTTCAACAAATCATATTTCAACATGGGATGAATTAACATTACAACTACAACGAGAATATCCAAAAGCACATGATCTTTGTCATCGTGCAGTTGAATTAGTAAAACAATCGCAAAAAAATGGTCTACTTCTTTTACAACAAGCTCCAAATACTGAAGAAAAACGTCGTTCATCATTTATAATAACTGATCGAGCGAGACAAAATTTAAAAATTAATCGAAATAAAATAATTTTATCATTAAAAAATTTATTAAACAATCATAATAAATTATCGAATGATGATAATCAATTAGATATGTATCTTGAAAAAACATTCGATTATTTAGAAGAACAGAAACAAGGTCAATTTAAAAATTATAATGATTTAAAACAACAATTAAAACAAGATTTTAAAAAGAATAATCAAGAAAATTTGATTGAACAAATTGTTGATGTTATTGAACAAGCACATGCAACAAATCAATTTGATGATATCGATAAGCCAGAAGTACAAGCGTTGTTGCAAGATAGATTAAATGGAAAACGTATGTGATTGTATTGTTTTTTTTTTTTTTTTTTATAAATATCTATTCTTCTATTTTATTTTAGCATTAATAATAAAAGCAGTGTACGTTTCATTACCACCACGGATAGGCGGCGCATTAAAATCTTCAAATGAAGACTCATCACGTTACATATCAACATCAGCAAACGGTGATCAAACATTCAATAATACATTGTCATCGCATGCTGTTGGTCGTGGTCTAAGTTGGAGAGAAGCTAATGAACGTGCAAGAATTTTGTTCTACCGAGGAAAACATCCAGCAATACATTATGATGAACAGGCAGCTGTTTTCGATGTTAGAATGTTACTAGAAACAGCATCAGGTGGTACTCAAGAAATACCTGTCACAGATTCAGATGTAAGTGAAAGAGTTTAGCTGAAAAATCAACTCATCATATCGATCAATCTTTGTGGACATGTGAAAAAGGAGTTTGAACTTTCTCGTAAACCATTATGAAACGAGCATTATCGCTACTAGAAATATCGCTGTAGATTGAGGTTCGCCTACAACAATTTTTGTCTAGTGACGTGAGACATGTTGCTTCTTTTTAATTGCAAGAGGAGTTTAGTTTAATATAGACATAAATTTGAGTTACTTTGTACGAGTGATATTCTACTGATATGTGATCAAGAAATATTGTTGCTGAAGATGAATTATAATTAGTTTTCTATTGTCTCTCGGTAATTGATTACACAGATACATACACATACAATTTCAGCTCTAATTCAGATTACCAATGAGTTATGAGACATGTCAAATAGTAAGGTCTCGCTTTTTTTGACACATGTCAAGAAAAGGTCATGTTTGATTCTAGTAAAGGACAAGAAAAACAATGTAAACAATGTGATTCGCAGAATGTTTGATATTGTATAATTCCATTCATTTGATTAAGATCTACAATATCGACCGAACACTTGTCTACTTCTGCATTGAGCTCGAATAGTTCAAGTTTCTACTACGCGTACATTAAAGCAGAAAACATGTAAAAAATAGAACACTAATCCTTTTTATCGGTTGAATTTTCTTCGAGATTAAAATGCAAAGACTAGCTGGAAAAAAAAGAATTTTTTATTTCTATTGTTGAATGATATATTGACAATATTGTAGTTAATATAAATTGAATTTTAATTTTATTCTGCTCAACAATAAATTATATTAGAACAAGAAGGGCTTTCTCAGTTGGAATCATGTATATCGTGTAGAATTTGATGAGTTATGAATAATTTTAGATCTTCAATTAATTATTGTATAGAAACAGATTTGAATGGAAACTGTGAAATAAAAATTCTAAAATTTGTCTCCTTGATATCCTTCGGCGATAGTACAATACATTAACTTCTCCATAGTAATAAGCTAAGAATTGAATCTATGCTCAAAAAGTTCATAAATAATTGGAGTCCAAACGATGGATTTAATATCGAATCAAAATAATCAATAAGTTTATGAACCGAATTTGTCAACTAAATGCCACAAACAAATCTTTAAAGTATGAATCTATTTATCTCGAGTCATTGTTCTTCATAAAAACATGTTGTTCAATAATTGAACCTTTTTCGAATACATCGATTTTTAATTTTTTATGACTGACCTGGATCATCGGAAGATTCTTTTTTTTCCTTTAAAGAATATATCAAAACAACTTCTTTTACTTTTTTTAAAGGTTCATGAATTACTTAATTCATGTGGTGTTCAATGGGATGGTGTAAATATCATATCATTAGTTGATCATAGTGAAGATGTTGTACGCGCCGCTGAACAAGCTGCATTGAAAGTTATTCGAGAAAAAGGTATCATTGACTTGCGAGCACCACCATCAACAAACAGCGTTGATGTTCATGACGATGATGCTGATGGATCAGTTGCTTCATCACCTGATGCTTCGACTCCATCTTCGTGATTTAGACTTTTTTAATTTCTCATATTTGTGTTTTCTCTATTGATGTTGAAAGTGTCATTTCTCCATCTCGCTATTTCTCCATCTCTCTCACCACGTATATATATAAATATATATATATCGACTAAGTACACATAGTATTTTTTTTTGTTAGCACACATACATAAATACATGCACACGTAAATCATATTTTGGTTTAGAAGAGTTCGCTTTTTTCTGTTTTTTGTTGCTGTTTTTCTTTGCATCAGTAATTCCTAATGAAAAGAAAATACAGCTTTTTTGTGTGTATGTGAAAGAAATAGAACTAATATCGTCCGCTTTGTTCTTTTTTTTAAGTCGCGATATATATATATATATATATATATATATATAAATAATGTGTATTTAGTCACTTGCGTGTGTGCGTGTTTTACAAAGATTTATTGTCATTGTCATTATTTGTCTCTATGAAATAATAAACCTCATCTTTTTTTTTTCGAGAATGATGCAATTAAAAAATGTTCATAATTCTATTGTGCATTAAAAAAAGAGAAAGAAAGAAAGTAAGTAAGCAAGAAAATAAAACACAAATAATGAGCGGTTAACATTAAAATAGAAAGATGGGGATAGATACAAGTGTATCACGAAGATGCTGGCTGATGAATGTTCGTTGGAGTGATTATTTCCTTCGATGTACTTATATTAGTAGAGGTCTCAGAAGATTGATGCTCATCAGCAAGTTCTTGCCATCGTTGAAGATTACTTCTGAAGAAAATGAGTTTTTGATAAACAAAAAAAAGTAAAAAAAGAATATGATTTCTTATTTATATACCTAGCTCCCGTAAGCATGGGCATTGTTTCGGGTAGAACACGCACAATTAAAGAATAGCACGGTAAGCAAATGCAACTGATAAAATTCACCTTGAAAACGTTAAAAAAATGATTTTTTTTTAAATATAAAACAATTGATTTTATTTTATATAAATATATAGGTATGAATTACATTCAACTTAATCAGATTTTCACTATAACTGAAATTGCTTCATACCTATATGCCTATTTTTAATAGTGAATATAGATATACGAACAATTTTTCATGTCTTTATCGTTGAATGTAAATAATCATGCGTTTATATATATATATATATATCTTACCTGATTTTTCGGCAACTCATGAGCCAAAGATCGATCCATTAGTGATTGTGGGTGAATACCACGTCGCTTTTCGTCATCTCCCTGTATGATTCAACATTATAATAAAATAAAACTATTTTAAAGTAGATCTCTCTCCCTCGCTCTCTGTCTCTCTTGCTTGTTCGAATAGAAATAAAATTCATAAGAAGAAAGCAGCAAGTATATATATTAAGACTACAAACAAAAAAGGCACCACACCTGTTCCCAAAATTCGTCCATGATTATATTGACAATATTTTCTTGTATAGGCCACGGTTTATACATCGCACATAAATCGACTGCTGTCATAGATAATGATTGCAAATGTCGACTGGAACAATAAAATACATGTGTACAATGAATATCATTATACGATGCAATTTTGTGTAAATATAGGTTTAATTTAAAAATAGGAGATTTCATTTTTTTTTCTTAATAGCATGTGAAGTGAATGCTGCTTTCTTATTAGACTTGATACGGAGAGCAAGAGAGGAAAACAGAGAGAAAGAGAGAGAGAGAGAGAATAAAAGAAAATTTAAAAGATAGTCAATCACCTGTTGGAAGAACTCTTCCATGATGATGCTCACATTCGACCGCTGTACTTCCCATTGTTTAAATGAAGAGCATAAATCAGCAGCGGTCATACTGAGCCCCATCATCAATTGCCTAGATATAAGAGGAAAGCAATCAAAAGATAATATTATTGATCATAACGACAGAATCATTGAAGTCATGTAGAATTTTCAGAATAGAATAAAGAATAAAGAGATGAGCAATGATAAATTTGAATACTTGAAATGTATGTTTTCAATTGTTGTTTGACATGGAAAATGATACATATATTCAACTTACATATGATCTTTGTTGTTCCAATCGAATTGGCAACTTTCAACAATACGTTCAAGCTTTGGACGATTTTCAAAAAATAAAACTAAATCTGTTGCCAATATACAATGACGAATTTCGTCTAGCATTTGTCGATATTCTTTTGGTGAAAAATGTTTAAATATATTAAGACTTTCCGTCTAAATATGTCATGAATTATTTTAATTATTAAATAAGAATTTTCTTCTGAGTGTTATTACTTGTAATATGGTTACTGTTTGATTAAAATGATGTCGTTCCATTGTTGATGTTGAATAAATCGAAGCAAGAGTCGAAGAACTTTTTACCATATAATCATTAGTTTTACCACGATGATCAAGATCATGGCAAAGACAAGCAACAAACAGGGCGATACACTAAATAAAATGAAGATACACTAGTTTTTAAAATTACATTTATATTAGTATCTTTTATGCGCCGACTATAATATATTTTCAATACAAAAAATCTTACACAATGATCGATTGTTTTTAAGTGAAACCTTTTACTATTGAAAAATCCTATGAAGATTATAAAAAAAAGTCTAAATCAATCCATATCTGTTATTCTGTCTTGCATAACTGTAGTTATGTTCCTAGTTATTTTATAAAGATCCTTTTGTTTTCTGTCAGATCATTGTTGACATTCACGGTAAAATTCTAACTGTGCACAATGGAATTTCCTTAGAAAAAAGAGCGTCACTTTAAAAAACATCAATGTTTAGTTTAAAATATAAAATTTGTAATAAATGTGTATGAATTGCAACATAAAATTAAATAATTTACTAGTCTCAAACATTTGATAGGTCATGAAAACAAGATTTATTAGAACTGAAGTTTTAAGAATATTCTTGTACTAGTCAGATCTCTCTAATGATAAAGTTTGCACGGAAAATCTCGCCCACTTATTTTCAATTAATAACTAATCTCGGCGAAATCTAAATCTAAATGTGTCTATGATTCTTTTTGTTCTATAGAATTATAATCATAATCGCAAAAATTGATTCAAAGGGTATTCGAAATAATGTATAAGTTCCTATTCTACGATATTCTATTGTAAAATATGAATCAAATAAGATGAGTGAAAAATAAGTTAGACTACGTTTTAGATCTGTTATTTTTTCAATTAGAATCATTGAAGAAAATAAAATTATTTTAAAATGGGTTGATCATATGACTTAGTTTTCTAGAATTTGATTTCTCACCCATAGAAATAGATGAACTATTAGTTTAAAATAGTTCTAGAAAGTTGAAGCTTAATGTTTATGTTTTTTTTTCTCTATGAATAATATATTTGTTTCTTACGAACCTGATTTGCTGTAAAGTTATGTTTAGTCTCTTTTATCACAGTGTAAATTGCATGTGCCACACTGAATGCATGTGACCAATTATGATAAGGAACATTTCGATAATTTTTTCGCACAGTTAATGTAAATCTTATTAAACATTCCATGTCAAATCTACAGCGAAAAACAAATATCGAGGTCAATAAAAGACAAATTCATAAATAGTTAACTTACTTATTTAGATTGGATGAATCCGAAGCGGTTAAATCACGAAACATATAAAGAACATAGATTGGCTTCATATCATTCGCAACGCTCCATGGAGAAAACTCGAATTGTTTCAGATTTGGAATGTAGCTTGGGAGTGTAGATATTTTATAACGTTCATATTCTTCATCAGTGCATGATGCATGATACGATAGAACTTCAAGAGCTACTTTACATTTTTGTTCTGAACGACGTATACGATCATAGAGTGATGCATGATGTAGAGCTAAAAAGGATTGAAGACTAGTTAATTTCTTCACATAATACATTAATAATTAAATAGAAAAACACTTCTTATATAAACATTCTTAATTAGTTTTCTTTGTATTCTTTTCAAATCCATTTTTTATTTTTAATTCTCATCTAATCTAAACTTTTTCTTTTAGAAGTTAATAATTAACCATCTAAAAGATAAAAAAAAAGATGAGTCTCATAGTAAAACATACCAAGTCCACAATAAACAGCAAATGTTTCAAATGATTCTTCGTCGCTTTTAGTAAAATGGCCATTTCTTTTATTTACCATTTGAACAACACCAATTACATGTCCCTGAATCATTATTGGCATACATAGAAGCGTTTTGGTTTTATAACCTGTCTTTTGATCGATATCTCTATAAAAAAGAATAATGTAAATCGTTTCAATTAATAATATAAATGTCTAACCGATTAAATCTTTCATCACTATAAGCATCAACAATATTCAAAGTTTTTCCAGTTGTTGCTACGTAACCAGCTATACCTTTGTCCATGGGAAAACGTATACAAGCATGTTCATCAGATGATGACTGCTTTTTTGTTAGTTCATTTTTATCGTTAACTAATGATGAATCAAGTATATCATGTTCTTCACGTCCTATATCAAATATTCGTGCGTAAAGTTCTTTTGTACGAGAATCCACGATGAACAAAGAAGCACGATCAGCATTAACCAACTTTTTTGCGTAACTCATTATCTTAAGCATAACAGCTTCCATACTAACAAGTTCTTGAAAAATTGATTTAGTCACAGCCAATAGAAAATCATTTAATCGTCGTTCTCGTGTCATTGAATGATAAAGCTAAAAGGCAAAATAAAATCAAAAAACAGATATTTTTATATTGAAAGCTATACAATAATTATTAGCGGTAGCTATCTTCGTTTTTTCTCAACGAATTTCGACAGCGTAGAGGTTTAGAAGAAAAAAAATTAGGATAGATGATCAAGCAGCGTATGCAAATCAAAAATAAAAACGAAATCGTTGTACAAATACACACAAACGTGAAAAACAAATTCGATTTCAAAATTAAATAGAGATAATTAATTAGGATATGTAATACCTCATAATATGTTTGGGTGAAAAGCTCATTCACGCATTTTAGAGTTTCCTGAAGTAAAAGAGAAAATTAGTATATAAGAAGAATTTTACTAGAAACAAAAAACAGCTAATATACATATGTAATACTACTGTATTTTTATCACAAAACAAAAATAAAACAAATATTCTTTTCCCCATAGAGATTATTGTTTTTATATAGAACTAGTTCATAAAATTATACACGTACAAAAATACATATTCTTCTATAGAATCTATTACAATAGCCACTTACTTCTTCATCTTCGACGGTAAATGGTAACGTACTGCCAATACGAAAAAATTCAACTGCACCTATTTATAAAAGAAATATATTCATTGAATTTTCGGAAGAAGTGCTAGCCATATTCATACCGAGTAGAGTACCAGATGTATTAATGATGGGATGGGCCATAACTGCAGTTACTTTATCATCTTTCACATAGAGTCCATCAGGATATTTTGTTATATCAAACTTTATTTTTTTTTATTCAAAATTAGAAAAACAGTACAAACAAGAAGATATTCGTTTATCTTACCAGAGTTGTATCACTAATTCGAACGGTTTCTTTTGACCAAGCAACATAACCAGCAAGACAATGACCGGGTCCAATATTGATTGGAATAAAACATGCTGCTTGTTCACTGGAATAAACAATAATCAGTTATATATTTATGTTAATCATTTTTTCATTATCCTGAAAGTAGTCAAGATTAACAATCGAGTCTTATACGGAACCAATAGAAATAAAAGATAAATCTTCTTGAGTGAGATTTTTTTTTAAATCTTGATAGCATGCATAATGAATGAATTTAGCAAGACATAATTAACTTTTTTTCCTACTGGATGGTTCTTCATAAGAAAAAGAAAGAAGTGGCGGAAAATTTATTTTTATGCTCGGATATGAGTTGAGACGTTCATTCTTAGTGTTTCAGGAAATAGTTGAGAATTAAATTTTATTTTGCTATCAATTTGTCTCAAGACATAACCGTTCGCATGTCAGTTGAGCTGACAATTCTTTCTGAATCAAACAAAAGTTTTTATTTCATACACAATGAGGAAAAAATGACTTATTCTTGGAAAAATCATGCTATACTAAGACGTCCAGAGTAGAACTTCAAAAGGATTATGAAGTTAGCTTGTTCCATCAATTCTTTTTTTTTTTTTTTTTGATTATAAATTGTCCTTGATTCGTTTCTTTTTTTATTAAGGGACAACAAGATTGACTAGAGCCTAGGCATTTTCTATTGCTTGGAAAATATATAACATTTTTTCTCTCGTCTCTTCTATCATTTTGACTAGAAAAGCAAGCATTAATAATAATAATATATTCTGATTACACTGGTTATCATCGATTTCGATAAGATACTGCTTGAATATTCTAATAATTATTTGTCATCATCTAACATGAATTGTTCAGTAGTTTTCATTGTTTCTTAATTAATTTGTTATCTTATTGAAACATATATCAGAAGTTGATATGTGTTCTTCTACTATTTTATCAAATTTATCTGAAATATTCTTATTGAAAAATAGAAGTTTTGTTTTCTCTTGTTCTTACATATTGATGTTTATTCGTTTTTGTTTTTGTTTTATTGCCAATAGATATCTACCATGTTATACCAATGCTTTATATAATTATGTCGTCTCAACATACATGCATTTCTTCGATTCATATAGAGATAGTTTTCGGTCTCGATTCAATTATAATCATTATATTAGGGACGTGGAAAAATGCATAGGCCTCAAGAGCAGTTCTAACCGACGGAAATGAATGACAGTTAGAGACAAGCTGAAAAGGTTCGCAGGCATAGAAAAATGAGATTTGCTCAATTCCTTGAGTTGTCCTGTCAACTTTAAGATTCATATCTTTATTTAATATAAAGAACGGATGCCATCGATCTTTCAACAAACTAATAACTTACTCATCATTATCTGCAGTAAATAATCGTATACTAGTGCCAGTTTCATCAACCAAATATAAATTGAATCCATCAGCTGATACAGCTAAAATTAAGAATAAAAATAAAAATGCCATTATATTCTTATCAAACATACGAATAATTTTAACTCACTTGACGATATAGATTTACTTAATTCATATAAAATTTGAGCTTTGCTGACATTTTGATTAACTTCATCGGTGAGTTCATGTAATAAACGACGTTTATCATTTAATTCAACTAACTATATTGACATGCTACTTATGTATACAAACAAAACAAAAAACATACGGAAAAAGAGATTCTTACCGTATTCATTGATTTCACCGTCGTTGATGATAGCTGCTTGATAGTTTGTGATGATTTTTTTCTTTTAACATCTAAATATAACAAGAAAAATTAAACGAAAGAAGCATATTCAGCCATAAAAATTCGCAAACACGATCGTAAATCATCGAGCAAGTCATATAAATATTTGATGATTAAAAACAAATAATAAGATTTCAACGTATTTTACCATCAGTTTTTATTATTGACGTTGAAGTATTATTTTTATTTGATGAATCAATTGGAGTTGATGTCGATGTTGATGAACTTATTGAAGATTTTTTCTCAGGTCTTTTTGATAGCCATTGTTCAATAGTATTTGTATGAACATTTTGTTGTACATAAGAATCAAGAAATTCTGGATGTTCACCGAGATATGCTCCAACAGAGCTGGCAGTTAATGAAGAAGGTGACGATTCAGAGTTAGCTATAATGATAAAAAACATCTAATTTAGTTTCAATCAAGAAATTATCAATAAATATTTATGACAAGTTAATCAAATCAAATTCGTTTATATCCACTTAGAAGATTTTGATTTCCTTATAATTTTTTTTTCCATTCCCAACTTCTTTTTTCCTGTTTTTCTGATGGTATATCTTATTACAAAGATCATTTTCTTTTTACTTCCCTTTTTCTTCTTCTTTTTAAATACATGCTTGACAATGTAAGAAGCATCTCTCATTATTTCCTGTATGCTTTCAAATAGCTAATCATTATTGTATATGAGAAGTAGTAGTAACGATGACTTGTTTTGTTTCATTCTGTGTCATCATGTGAAAAAGAAACACACACACACACACACACACCTATTAGAAACGCATACGCATCAACTTCTCACCACTTCAATTAGTTTGTGTGAAGCGCACATGAATACAGACTTTTTCTATTCTCATATACGCATGCATGTGCATAGATGCACTGGTATATTCATTTTTTGTAATGTTTAAGAATATATTACTGTCTATCCGTAATACAAGAAAAAATAATTAAGTAGATCTTAGAAACATACCAGACTTTTTGGTAGATAGTGTTTTCTTTTTCGAAAGATTTGGACGATCTGATGATGTATGAGCTGAAGTACAGCATTTGATTAAATTCATGGTGATTGTTGTGGTAAATGGTGTTATTGATGAATATCACAAAAAAGAAATGATGGAGAAAAAGCTCGATGAGGTACGAATGACGAATTGCGACATATGTCATGATCGACGGAACTGCGCGTCTTGAAGTGAAAACAACAATAAAAACAAAAACATGCGGACACAACCAATGACAATAAAATCCAAAATAAATATATGGGCAATAATGCTGTACGAACGTTTAAAACAGAAATGATGATGCTGATGCTGAAGCTGATTATGGTGGCAAAAGAAAAAATAGAGGAACGAGCGTCTTTATTGGAAGGCGTAAGCAACTATAGTAGAGAATTGTATGTAGACGATCGATAGTGCGCGTGAGGCACGAAGAACGGTTTGTTTCGCTTACAAGTCAACACCATGAGAAAGAGATGAAGTAATAGTCGTTGGCGTACTCTCAAGCTAGCAGGCCTCAAGACGAGTAATCGAAGCGGAGAAAGAAGGAAGAAGAAAAAAAAGTACCACTACTGCCACAGCAATCTCTTGTTTCCGTTATTCTGTTGCTGGTCTCTTTGACGCGACCCGTTATCAGAAGAGAATGAGAGGAGAAACATGCATCTTTTTGTTACTGCAAGCTATTGCCTAATGCGGCAGAGTAGACCCGGTTTTACAAATAATCATTGAAGATAGAAACAATGATTCTTCAACGATCTTAAAGATGTTGATGCAAAAAAAATGTCCATTACCAATATATTATGAAAAAAAAGTGAATTCTAGTTTTTCTGCGAATAAAATGCATTGTTAAATCAATTAAATCTATTTGATAACAACAAGGTATTATTCGTTCGACCAAATAGAATTATTTTCAACTCAACATACTCAAATATACAAATGCAATTATGAAAAAAGCAGTACAATAAAATAGAGAAATAACGATGAAAACAACTTCAATTCAACGCTCGTAATAATATTTCAGTATATGTAAGAATTTTCTTTAGAGATAATATGTAAAAAATAATTTTATAATCAACAATTCGAGTGTTCTTTAATTTTTTTAAAAGACAAAAATAGAATCATGAAGCAATTATTTTTAAACGAGAAAAAACATAATCTACCTGACTATGCTGTCACTATCAGAAATGCAAATACCCTATGAAGGATAATATTCTACGAATAATCAAATTAAATAGAAAAAAACTAAGATAGAACCAAGAAAAAGAAAGTTCGTATAGAAATAATCAATAATTATCGATCGATAGAATCGGAAAATCAAGCGACGAAAGTTCCCGTTCATAACAATCAAATTAACTATCGAGTAGTATATGACAACAACAATCATAAAAACATCGAACAATTGATCTTTCGGTCACTATTGATGCAAAAAAATCACGACGAACAAAATTTTAATCGAAAAGCAAACTTTAAAAACTAATATGTGCCATTCAAGTGCATACTTGTTGATGAATCAAGCATAAATAGTCTTTTAACTGGATTCTTTCGCTTAAACATTCTAACATGTATACGCCCCTTGAAAAATAACAAAATCTTTCGATAAGTGATAAAAAAAATTTTCTTATCCTTCATCTAGTTTATTGTTAAGATTTCTAGTGTACTCATTTACTTTGAATATTAAAAGTTAGTGTATCAAAAGATCATGATTTTGTTTTTCATTTTAAAACATAAATGAAAGGCAGAATTTAGTATTTTAACAGATTTTAAAGTAGAATTCAGAACATTAAAGTCTCTATAGCATTAGTTAACACATAATTGAGAAAAAGTAAAGTAAATTTTTCTTATTTCATATTTATTTCATATTAATTAAAATTATTAATTAGTTTGAGTGAAATTAAAGATATATGCTTGCATATATCTTTACTTGGAAGTCTTCGTTCAAGTGAACAAATGAATAAATAAAAAATATTAGAGAAAACAAAAAAGGAATAATAGAATAAACATCGAGAAAAAAGTCAGTCATCCGTAGGCAAGCACGCTATGCTCAAATCCGGATATAGAAATGAGAGCGAATACGATGCAGCTAAGAAACGCACTTATTTCCGTTTCTCTTTGATAAAAAAAAGATACTGTCATGAACATGGCTTTGACAGATGGAGCCACATATATTTGTGTATCAATATATCTATATATCTATCTATACATATATATATATATATATCCAAATAGATTTATAAATCTGTCAAAGCTTATATCGTTAATTGATTTGATCGGTCTGTTGTATATTAATATGAAAAATATCTTACCGAATTTAAAGCGTTTGAACGGCGGTGAAGAATCATGATGGTCATCATCTTGTTCATTCTTATAACTTGAATGATCATGATAATCATCATCATCATAATCGTCCCTATCTGCCATGAACCACCAAGAAGATTCGAAATGATGGAGCACCGTTTTTGGTTATGAAGTTATACTTCGCCTTTTCTAGGTTTTTTTTATCGGCTCGTCTGCGTTTCTTTTTCAATCAATTTGTTTGAATGAGGTAAATAATAATGTTGATCGGATTTAGTATGTGAGATGGTCGTCACATCGCTGCCGACAAAGAGAACACTCGCCTATATAGAGAATGCATACGGCAATGTGCGCGTTCTATTCCTCTTCGCTCCTTTTCTCACAAGCAACGTTGTCGTTCTCTTGTTTTTGTTATAATTATGGCGGATGAATATAAAAAGAGAATGAAGAAACGGGCAAGCAAATTCAAGGAGAGAGAGAGAGAGAGACAAGGAAAACAAACTAAATGGAAAGAACACATACCAATTGCACGTCCAGAGCTGAATCAATAATTATTACTCTGTCTCGACCATGAGAAATAATAAGAGTAATAAGGATAACAAATCAGAAATATGAGATAAATCTTTATTTATAAAACCATTCAACAGCCAAACAAAATTGCATGAAAACAACTCGAGTTTGTTTTACGCAATTGATATTGTGTTGAAATATTAATATAGCGTAGTTGTTGTCACATTTCTGCAGTTAACATTTTTGTGATAGATAATAGCAAAGACAATAATCACATTTTCTTCTTCGTCGACTCCTGTGTTAACTCTCATAGAAAGTTTCATTTCGTTTATCTCTTATTTTTTTTTGTTTCTTTCTAAGAACCATTAAAAAAAACCACCATCGATGCTTATAGACTAGCGATGAAAAACAATGTGCTTTTTTACCTAATATAATGTTTATGTCGAAAGAAGAAAAAATATTAACCCATATAACCGTTATCATAATGTATATTCATAAAACGGCAAGGGTATACTAGATTATTTCAATTGAAATACATAACTCACCTGGGAAATGGCACAGCATCAGTAGTAAATAAAATTTGATTAATCAAGTTGAATTTTGATGTCATCTATCAACATATCTATAATAAAACTAATTTATTCAGTTGTATTTCTTTTAATAGGAAAATTTTTATGAAACTTCTGAGCAAAAAATCATGTTCAAGACTTAGTGTATGAAAACAATATTCAACTATCTATTCTATCAACGTTTTACATTCAGATTTGATGAAAATTACTTCCTTTTTTTACTCTAATATTCTTTAAGAAATTCTCATAGGACAGATAGATATGTGCAATAGAGGTATTATGTCCAAATCTAGATACAATCCAGTTTTACATAAAATTAAAATGTAGTAATTTATCTAATCTTTCTTCAATAGTGTCCATTCAAGTTTTCCAATCAATATTTATAATGAAAATGCCTGCTGAGATTATTTAATTATTCATATGTTGTTTTTTATGCATTTTAATAAAGTAAATCTCATTGAAAGACGAAAAAGTCTTTTTCTTTGTTTTTTGTTTTCTCAGAATAGTTTTTACTCGTTAATACGTAAACTTTCTATTGAATTTTTCAGTCAAATCTATTTAAATTGTTTCTCAAAATTTTCAAATCGATATCATTCATGTTTTTAGCAAAGAAGAAAAAAAACTCCCTTTGACATTTCTTTAAGGTCATACAAACATTAGTTTAGTTTGCTTTATTGTATCAAGTAAAGTAATTCACCAATGTGAACTTTCTTAATAATTAATTCAATTTTTGTATTGAATCCAGCGCTGAACGAGTTTTTTTCTTCATATAAATTCAATGGCATGATAACCTTGATTACAAAAATTAAAGTAAACAAAAATGAAAATCATTATTCTTTAGTATCTAATGAAAAGAGAGAACGATTTCTTGAATTCTTAACAAAATGTCGCATTTTTCAATGCTTTTGTTTTTTCTTATTGATTTTATATCGTCTTATTACTAAGGCAGTAAAACGTTATTTCAAGAACAAAATAAATATATTTCAATGGTTTATTCGTATTTATTTTCAGGCCTTAAATCAAACATATGTTTATTTAATACATTATATCATCAGATAAATTAGGAAGATATTTCTTGTCGTATGTTTTTCCTCCATATTTACTATCATTGCCGATTGTTTCGCCGTCAACCAAATCATCGTTCTTAAGAAAAGAAAAATATGAAACGAAAACAATAATATTTAAAAAACAAATATTAACCAGCTACCGTATTTTTGCCTTCATGGTAAGGTAATAGTCGAAAGAAATTACGTCGAAAACGCCATTCTGTTACAGCCCGATTATTTCTATCTTCATGTCGATGATGATCAATTTTGTATGATGTCTAAGACAACAGAAAATTTTCGGAACAATTCTTTGTTGTAACTTACTATCGTAATAACACAAAAGATAAGTATTAAAAGGCAAAATCCAAATCGCACTATTGACATCGGTGAGAAATTCATATGCATCTTACTCGCAATGAACAAGAACGTATAAGAGAAGTAGTTTTTCTCAACGATCTAGAGACACTTGTCGGTGTGGGTGTGAATACGTAAACTGAGCGTTCTGATTAAAAATATAGAAAAAAACATGATGCACTATTCGATTAGATTTGACAAACTGTAAAATATTCATGACTATAATAAAAAGAAAATAAAGGAATGTTGGATTTCTCAATGGATTTCTCGATTATTTTTATGTTCGATTAAACCCCTACACAGAATAGAAGCCCATCTCCTGGGCTAGATCTGTCAGTTGAAAATTAAGGTTTACTTCATGAAAAATGAACTAAAACCGATGACAAATGAAAGGATGAACAGTTCTCTATGAAATAACGAAAAAACTGGCATCAGGGTACGCTTTGTTACAAAATTATAGCTTGCGGAACAGAGACACCACCTATGGGCTTTTATTCTGTAGGGGCTTTAGCGGAAAAATAAAAAAATCTAATTTCGCTCTGTTCACACATGAATGCAATCAATTATAACAGATAACAACACATGTTCAATCTTCGTATAAGTATATATATATTGCTGCTGAATTGCTTATCAATCCAAAACGAAACAGTACAAATTATATTCAGTTTTATTTTCAAATGACTTAAATATTTGATATTCTAACAAATTATTCATAGAAAAAAATAATTGCTTTTACACATAAAATTGAGCATGTGAACATTATTTATATTACAAAAAAATAATACAGGTTTTATCACACGAAGATAATAATTCATCGGTTACCTAAGTAATTGCTGCTGTCAACACGTAAGCAGTATCATCTATTGAACTATGTTTGTAGACAGCAAAAATAAGATCGAAAGAATTGTAGTTTGAATTATGTTTGAAAACAAACAAAAATATGATAGTTTTCTAGATAATTAAAATAACTATTAAATGATACATGGCAACCAAAATGTTATTATCTGATGCAGATTATTTTTAATACTAAAGAAGAATTAGTAAAAATAGGGATTGTTCACTAGACACTTTTAAAAAACAAAAAGATTAAATATAGTAACAGAAAAATTCATAAATGCTAAAGTGTACCACAGTATTTTATTCTGGCGTAGTTTATAAAAGAAAGAGAAAAAAAATATTATTTGCATGAATCTACACGTATTTGTCGTTACGAGTATAGATGATTGAAATACTTCTGTTAACAAGAATTTCTCATTTCATACACAGCCTTCTCTGATTTGTTTGTCTGCAAATGTTAAAATTCTGTGTTTGAACTGGTTAAAAGAATTGAATATTGTAATGTAAAATTATTTATTTCATTTTAGTTTTTAATCACTATCTTGCGATTGGGAATAATCATCATTTGGTGTAAAATTTTGCTCGTATCTAGTAGTTGCAATCGTGATGACTCCATGGTAAAAGACAATATACGTCTAATATTTGAGGGTCTGTTCCTAAAATTGTATCAGTTCATATGTGTCTTATTCATGGCGAACAGAGCAGTTGATTATCAGCAGATGTCAAGAATTATTGTTCGCTCATTTTTATATCGTATGACATTGAGTTTCAATTAACTCCAATAGTTAAGTAAAACTCATGAAAATCAATTACATATAATGCAAAACTCGTTTCCCTTTTATCCAAACAAGACAACTGAGTGCGTTTCATCTTTTGCAGATACAAGGTCACAAAGAAAAACTATCCATGAATCTTTAAAGATTTAGCTAGAGGCATGATTAAATTATGCATATACCCAAAGGACTTGATTGGCTCTAGCAGAGGAAAAATCTTTTAGAATAATAAGTTTCTATTTTTTTCTTTATACTTGATTCGGATAGAATAATTTGATCAAAGTTGAAATAAAAAAAGGTATCTGAGGAAAAATAATCAAAGACTTGCATGGACTCACATATGTGAAGATAAAGCTCTCTAGGAAAAAAATTAGCAGACGCAAAAAAAATAGAAACTACTTTCGGATACTTATTGTCTGAGTATTGAAAAAAAAGTGACTTATTTGCTATGTGCAACCTGTGATAAATCATTAATGTTTTTTTATCAGCTTGACTCATGTATTTTGATAAAATTGTTGTTGACTTGATCATGTCTTTGTTAATAGTGGATGAATGCATCTATTGAACTCGTTTTGATTGGATATTCCTATTTATTCACACATGAATACAAGTTAATGCCTTTTTCAGAATAAAAATTTCTACTAAAACGGTGACTGAATCGATGTAAAATACGCGACAGGATAATCTGAATAATAATAAATATTTTCAGTGCTTGACAGTGTAAAAGTAAATCTTCAATAATATACTATATAGTTTTATCATGGGAATAATTTTGTTTGTGGAAAACACAAACTTTTATCTCTGTTTACAGAAATAGATCTTCAGTATCGTCCATTGCATGTGTGTTTTCGCTCGGAATTCAAAAATTTTACATTACCTTTTTCTGGCAAGGTCATAGAATTGTATGATGATAAATTTTGGACTCATGTACTGGTTGCAACAACGCAGAGTTTCTAGTCTATTTCATTGAACACTATTTTCCAAAACTCTGTTCACTATATATTGTGTCAACTTTTGTTTTTAGAGATTTTGGTCGAACGATTCGATGGAACAGAAAAAGTCTCGCATGAAGAATAAATTTCTTTGTTAGAACCTTATCAATATTCGTTTCAAAATATTGATAAATTTGAAGACAAAAAGGGGCTGTATGCTCAAGTAGATCTACCTGTAAGATTGATTCATTTAGTTTGAACAATTTCAATACATTATAATTATAATGAAAATTTTTTTTTCACATTTTATCATAGCAAAAGAAGAGACCTACTGTTCGATGTAGATTATATTTTATGTTCACGTTAATAATAGCGTTCAAAAATATTGAACAAGAAAAACACCGAAGAAACATACAATTTTAAATAGTCTTTTTTTTTGGTATTTTCATTCTTTTTGTTTTTGTGTATCTTCCACTAGAATCAGTAAAAGATCATTTGATCGTCCATACTCGTTGAACAATGATATGTAGCTAGTTATGAAGAATTACTGGTGTGTATTTTTTAGAAGAAGATTATTTCTAAATAGAATTTTTGTTTATAATTACTGCCACACAACTGGATAACACATTGCGCACACGATTGATCTTCCTTGCTTGTTCATACTTTTCTATCCATGACGCTTTCAAGCGTATTGATTCATTAAATTTTTTGGCTTAACTGTCGTTTTTTGTCTTCTACAATGATAGTGACAATGAAAGCATACCTCATTGTCGATAGTTCGTAGCATTATGACAAATATTGCACTTCATGTGATTTTCTTTCATGATTGAGTACTACAGAAGCTTAAACCTTTCCAGAAAAAAAAGGTCGATGTAATTATAGTAGATGGGGCTGCGTTGTAAGCAACCATTCGATCTATACTATTCTGCTCGCTCGTTGTCTATTACACGACTGTACTGCAAATACGCCGTTTATCTCGGCTACATCAACATTTATTTTATTTAAATATTTTAATTAACAAAAGTCGTGTGAATAAATAAAAAAGAGTTCTCATCAATACAAAGAAAATTATAATTTAATTATGGAGGAAAAAACGTATTGATTTTCTTTCTCATGAGTATTCATGAAATTGGACGGCGTGTGAACGTTGCATGTCAACCATAGAATTTTATCCATATAGTCTTTTTTCTTTTCTCTGATGCTCTTACGTCGTTCGTCACATCACTGATAGAGAAAGATAGAGAAAAAAATGAACTGGAATCTTGACATGAAGGAACAATGATTTTTTTGTCTCTCGTACGATTGTCCGGGAGAAAAAAACCTCTTTCTATTGAAAAAAAGAGCAACGATTGCTCGTGACATTGTGCAGTCCTTCTTATTGCTCCCTAGCGGCATCGATATACATTTTATAATGCCTACAAAAACATCTGTATCATCAGGTTTACAAAAAGCATTTAGTAAATATTCTAAATTTGGTAAAACTCAAGCACAATTAAGTGATCATTCTGTACTTCGCATCGGTTCAGCTGCTATACAAAAAATGATGAAAGATTGCTCCTTAATTGATACAAAATATACATCACAATTATTAGATAATGATATAGCACGTGTTCTTGGAAAATTAACAATCGGTTCCAATGAAGCTAAGTCAATTCATTATCCGAAAGGAACGTAAGAAATCTAATATGTATATTCTTCTCAAATAATTTTCATAATTTTCTTTTTTTTTTAAGAAAAACCTTTGAAATTAAAGGTTTTAAAGCATTAATTGATTGCATTGCCGAGTCTAAAGGTGTAAGCCACGATGAAATCTTAACTAAAATCAATGCAAATGAAGGTCCGAGTCTTAATCACGTTACTGAAACAACCAATAGACAAATAACTGATCGTATGACGGACACCACACATTATACGTAAATATTTAGAAAAATAAAAATAAAATTATTCTTTCGGTAATATTTAATGCAATTGATTTTTATTATTTTTAGAGGCACGCACAAAGAACGTTTTGATGAAGAAGGTTATGGAAAAGGTAAAGACGGTCGCTCCGATGAAATTGAATCCACGGGTTATGTACAAGGTTTCAAAAATATTAATCAATCATCGTCAATAAAAAAATGCATGAATTGAAAAGAAAAGAAACTTTTTCTACGTCGTTCATCTTATACACTTTGAATACTATATAAAATTTATAATTGAATATTAGCAAAGTGTTGTTTCGCTTGTTTTTGATTTTATACTTGTATTCGATGTACCGCGAGACATAAATTGATTTGTTTTTTTTCGTTTGTTATCAAAATCTAATAGCAAATCTTTATAGCCATCAGCATCAACAGGCATCATTGAAGTTCGTCGTATCGGTTGCTGTGCTGTTGTTAATGGTCGTTCGTGATGAAATATTTCTAAATCTTCATAATCAACAAATGATGCTCGTGAACGAAGTTCAGCCAATTCCGAACGACAAATCGGTTTACGATTAGCTGGAAATCGTTGTGGAATCGATGATGGTGTTGGATATTCATTAGTAACAAATTGTGGTGGTGGTGGTGATGACGGACGAGAGTCTATTGAAATTAAGTCAGGTGCAAGTTGTGTTGAAGCTAAATTAAGGTTTTGATTCGATCCGGATAAATTTTTCGGTCCAGATAAATCAATATCGCGTTCCCAAGCAAGAGTTTCAAGCATATGATCAAATTGTGCTTTAGGTTTAAGAACAACAGATTGATGTGATACACGACGAAGACGAACATGTTCAGCTGTTGTTTGTTGTTCTTTTAATAAATATAAAACAAGTTTTCCGACTCGCTATTCAGAAAACATATTATTTTTTCTTTCAGAACAAATCTAAATAATCTTAATTTTACCTTCCAATTACTAATAGCGCCTTTCCGTTGAGCTGCTTTACTTTTTGTAACTCGTTTGATAACCATAATATCTCGTTTATCATCAGCACCAATGGCATATACACCTTGATAATCAAATCGTTGTTTTGCCGAACAGGATCTTTCTATTGTTAAGACAAGTTGAGCCCACTAATACAATAGAAGAAGAAGAAGAAGAAGATAGAAACATTCAAATTAATCAGCAAAAAACTAAATTTTATACTTGACGAATACGTTCCTTTTCACTAATAGTAATAATACGTTGATATGTATTACCCATTGAAGCTATTAACATATTTAATAAAAGTATAGGTGTTAAAATCATAAAAACGATAAATAAGATTTTAACTAAATATGAATAATGTGTTGAATCAAAACGAGAAAACTAAATTAGAAAGAAAATTTAAATTTAAATTTTCATATCAGAAGTTCGACATACATCGAATTCTCCCATTGTAAAATGAACCATTGTCATCCATGCTTCAAAATTTTTAAATGAGCACATATTTTCAACTTCACATGTATCATTAGGTGATAACTGTAGACAATTACCACCTTCGCTTGTATCTCGAAAGAGTAGATAAAACACTAAAAGCAACAAAAAGAACCGGTATAATTATTAACTTGATTAACTAACTATCCCTAGCAATGGCATGCATGCAATAAGATAATTAGTCTCGAATTCCTACACTTATGTCTTTAATTTATTATATGATGATGCTTGACCTTCAGTTTCGATGTGTAGCATATACTAGACCAAGGTTATTTATCTTCTTTTTATTATTAATAAATATTTTATAAAATTGAATGATACTTAAACAGTATCAATGAAATTCTCGTTGTCACAATCAATGAGATATGTCTTTGATCGAAACTTGATAAAAATCAGCATCATATCAATAATCATTTTGGGAATAAACGAAGAAAAGAAGTTGTCTTTTTGCTATTCATGCTACTAAGATTAATATTGATTTTAGTTCACGCAGTGAATAGAAATGCAATAATATCGATTTCATTCATTGATAGTTGACAGTGTTACATATCTCCCTAATAGTAACTAGCAGAATAAATATCTAGCACAAGCTTATCTAACGTTTTCCATTACAATACACACGTTTAAATGTTAGAATGATTCTTTCATAATTAATATTAGGCAAAAGTATTTTTTTGTTTTTATAAATTTTTTTACCTTGCCCAAAAGCTGTTATAACAATGACATAGATAACGCCAAATGTTGCAATATCTCCCGTAATCATTTCAAATATCATAACAATAAATGCACCAGTTAAGGCATAAATTCGTCCAAAAAACAGAAAATATAAAAATGTCCCGGGTACAGCCAGTGATACAAGACCATCTTCAACATAACCAAATGCAATATTTTTTGTTGCTAAATAAAGTATACGAAATGGTACAGCTAGAATAATAAGAATACATGAGCATTGAAAAAGTAATTTTTCTGGATAGCTTTTCTATAAAAATAAAAGTAATTTTCAAAACAAAATCTATTTTATTTTATTTTCCTACTAAATTTTGTAAATAAGAATTAAATCCTTGTAAATAAATTTCTTTTGCCAATAATGAAAATATACTGATAATACAACCACATAAAACGCATACTTCAGCAATATGACAGAAAATTTTTTTAACTGATAATTGATTATCTTTTGGATTACGTAAAAATATTGCTGTACTTAAAAAAAATAAATGAACACAAAGTAAAATTAATTGTCGAACAAAATGAACCTTGAATAAAAAAAAGAAAATATTCTAGTAAAATGATTTTTTTTCCAAAATTTACTCGAGCAAATGTCGACCATTTATCATTTAATAGACGTTCAATGAGCATATTGTCAAGCATATCTAAATGGTTTTCGGTTTTACCACTAACAATTGACATTAATGAAGAATTCCAATCTTGAGCAAATAATGAAATAAATGTATATTTTCGAAAAGAAGACCAACCAACCTATATGTCCACCATCCGCGATTGTATCAATACCACGCAGTGGATATGTGCAACATTTTATATTTGAATAACGCCAAATTTCCTTTTATAAAAAAAAAGATCATTTTTATTCCAACTGAACTAAAGAGAAATGTTTAGTTTTGTCCGAAGAAATTAAAACTTTTCCATTATCAAACTAGGAATGACATATCTTCTTTAGAAACTCTAATTTGGTTAGTTTTGCTTGTTCTTTTTTTAATTTCATAATATCTCAATTATTTAAATATAACCCAGTGAACTCTCTTATGGTATGCACTATCAGTAAATCTTCAACGATAGACTCTGTACAATTCAAATTACAAATATGATGTTGATTTGTTCTATTTTGACTAAATATCTATCACAATTTGTAAGACTTTTGAAATTTATCGCTCTAGATTTGAATAAATTGTTTAATATTTCAACTAATAAGATTTAAGATAATGCAAAAATGTGAAAATATTTTACCACATGAGATAATTCTAAGCATTGAAGAAAAAGTTCTTTTCGACCAAGTTTAGCAGCTAATGTTAATGAAGTTAATCCTTCATTATTACAAATATCTGTAAGTGCTTTTTTTACTGGATGTCGAATAGCATGATTAAACATCTCCTAAAATTTATGTAGTTTCTATTCTGTTTAAAAATTCAATAGATTATTTCAAATATTTATAGTCACCGATCGATCTCGAATAACAAGCATATGTAAAACTGTATTTCCATATGTATCTTGCATATTTGGATCAGAACCATTATCAATTAAATAATCATAAATTTCTTTATAACCAAATGCAGCAGCAAATGCTAGTGGATATTCACCATAATAAGCAGTAGCTTAATTATAATAAATAAAAGTTAAACATCAGTTATAGTATTTTTTGTTCAACGAAAAGAAAATTTCACATACTTTCAGGATTCGCATTTTTGAGACTGATGCTTTTTTGTGATGTCGCATTTCGATGAAAAACTTGTCTAGATCCATTTGCTTTGCCGTTTTTTGTTTCATCTTTACTTCGAATGTGTTCAGACGGGTAAAAATCTCCGACAACACGTTGATTAACGTCAACATTGTGTTTAACCAAAAGTTGAACTGAACTGATATCATTATAAAAAATAGCAATATGAAGAGGAGTTTCACCTAAAAGACAAAATTCAATAAAGTGATTTTCTCATTTCGCTCTCTTCTCATTTCGATAGGAACTGACCGATGACAGTTAATCGATAAGAATTTTGTGGTTTAACAATTAGACCAGTTGAGTTTACACCTTTGCTATTCTGTTCATGATGATTATGTGCTGAATTTTTTTCCGAATAATGTGGATTAGATATTCGACGGAAATCTTGGCTATTGATAGCGACGGGTCTTCCAAAAACATCAAGAAGAGCAGTGTGTGGAATTCGAATGGCCTTCATAAATAGTAAAAAAAAAGGAGCTGAGGATCAGCACAACAATTGTTAATAGCTAAAATAATTTACCATGTGTTCTTTCTCTGAAGTATTTTCTCGTTTAGCTATAATCAAAAGTTAGATATGAACCATATATAGAACAATGCAAAAGGTAATAAAACGTTTTTTTTCTTTTTCTTTCTTTTTCTTTTTTTTCTTTTTCTATGTTTTAGAAAGAATTTCCTTTTGTTCATTTTACCGCTTCCTACATTCTCGATGATAGATGAAAAATTACAGAGCAAAAAATGGCACAACAAATAAGGATTTTTTCTCCTCCCTTATTTAAAGTTAGCACACTGATAAAGACGTTAAATAAATCACATCATTGCATGTTTTCTGTTTCTTTCGCTTTCCCTTGCTACCAATTTTACGTTTGCTGCATTCTGATTCTTGTCATTACGTGTGCGTAAATTAACTTGAATCCTTTACGATCGACAGTGCTATTGCTATTATTACTAGAAAATGAAAAGAAAAAAAATGATTTCTCTTTTTACTTTTCGGGCTCAATCATTGAATGATTGCTAAGCAGTCTGAAGAAAAATATAAGTTTGCAATGAATGCATCTTTCTATATGAGAAAACATGTTAATAAAGTAGAAAAATAGCAATATAGAAAATGTTTTATATGCATAGAGGTAGATGGTAATCATAGTAACTATTCTTACCGGAAATATATATTCATTGGATTGAAAATGCTTGCAAATCTCATAACTATTTCAATTGATAGTTTACTAATTTGCATCATTCTCGTTCGTATGAAAAAAACAGTATCTGCTTATATGTATATGTTCTAATACGAAAAAATGACTTGACTAGATGATGTGGTTTTCCGACTCTTGAAAACTGGGTTTTGGTCAGACATATTTAAATAGAATGAAATTTTCAGAGTGTGTTTAAACACTGCAGTGGTGAAACTATCGTCAAAATGATAATAGGCTGATTTATCAATTCCAAAATTTCAGCAAGTCTTCATCTCACTAGTTTGATGTTCTCTATTTTTCAGCTTCGTAATTTTAACTTTGCTACTAATGATAATTTTTTGAGTAGCTGAAAAACGCTTTTAGAACACAGTATTTCTTAAGTCAATTATTGAGCTTGTTTTTCCGTTTATATACTTGCTACTTTTTGTCTTCGATTAAACAGAAAGATATCTTTAAAAGGGGCTGTATCAGGTTTTACAGATTGGCACGATCTTTTTAAATAAAAAATTACACTTCGACGAGTATCATTTATATTTTTATGTTACCATATCCGATCACGATATGGCTACATATCAAGACGCTAATAAAATGATTTCGACAATATGTTTTGCTTTAGAATATTTATCACACATGGGACAAATAATGTGAAATTCAATAAAATACTTCATAATTTTTGGAAGTTTTCTTTTATTTCAATAGATAATTCATAGATTCTATTTCATTTTTGTAAAAACCGACAACTAAGTTTAGAAAACTTCAATCTTCTATGTAGCAACATAATCACAACATATACAAATCCAGCCAATAAAAATCCAATAAACCAAGCATAAATATAAATTTGATCAATAGCTGTCTTTTCTCGATTATGATCAAGTTGTAAACTTCTAATAAAGCCTGGTATATTTGGTGCAATTCCAACTGCAAGTGATAACATAGCAATCCAATTCATAGCTCGAGAACTATAGAGTGGATACGTATCACAATATAATTCAACAATTTCTAATTTTCGTCTTTTCAATAAATAATAATCACCAATAATTATACCAGCAATAGGACCCAATAACGCTGAATAACCAATTAACCATGTGAAAACATATTCTTCTGAACTAGATAATAGTTTCCAAGGCATTATAACAACGGATAATATGCAAGTTATTAAGCCTCCAGTCTTAAATGAAATATATTTTGGACATAGATTAGCGAAATCATTTGCTGGAGAAACAACATTTGCTGCTATGTTTACGGAAACAGTAGCGATTAATATGCCTAATAAGGAAACAATAGCTATGATGATACGCATTGGTGTTGAGAAGAAAGCACGATCTGGAGAAGTTATAACTGCAAGTAAATAAACAGGATCCCATAAATTTCCTGGTGCATTCACAAGAACATCTTGTGCTGTACTTGTTATAATAACGGCCATAGCACTAAATATGAGCATAGTTAAAGGTAATCCAAGTGATTGGCCAAGTATTTGATCACGTTGACTACGACCATATCTCGTAAAATCTGGAATGTTTAATGCAAGTGTGGACCAAAAACCAATGGTGCCTATAAAACAAAACAAAAACAAAAACAATTAAAATTTACGAATAAAAAAATCTGACTTGTCAATGAAGGTATAAATATAATCCAAAATTCATGAAACGTCTGAAATTTCGATGGTTTTTTTAACATTGAACCTAAACCTTTAGCTTTTACGACCAACCAAACAAGAAGAATAGCAGCCATAATAAGTACAACGGGTGCTGCCCAATTTTCGAATTTTTTAACTGCTTCCATACCATAATAAATAATTATAATATGTACTAATAAACATAAACCAAATGTTAACCAACTTGGTATAGATAAACCAAGAAATGTGAAATTCTGTCCGACATTTTCGTAACCTGGCCAAACAGCTATAACAAATGTTTTAAGAGCTTCACCACCCAAGAACACATTGATGCCAAGCCACTACAACACCAAAAATCATTTTTCATTTTTCTGTTTGATAATCTTTATCTTTGAAAACTTACTCCACAAGCAACAAGCCCTCGAAGCATAGCTGGTACATTAGCACCATAAGTACCAAATGCTGATCGAGCTAAAACAGGAAATGGAATTCCATATTTTGTTCCTGGCTGAGCAATAAGTAAAATTGGAATCAATACAATTAAATTTCCTATTCCAATCGTAACTAATGCTTGAAGCCAATTCATACCACCCGTTATCAAACTTCCACATAAAGCATAAGTTGGTAAACAATGACACATCGAAATCCATAATGCAGCATAATTCCATATTGTCCATGTTCGTTGGGACGATGGAGTCGGTGCAAGATCTTCACTATAGAGTTGACTATTCGTTAATTCATCAGAGAGATTATACGATGGACTTTTACATTGAATAGAAAAGTTTGCCATCTCCATTTTTTCTGATTACGAAGTGCAACGACATTTTTGTTAATGTCTTTCTTTCATTTTCTTATCATTCTACTGGTTTTTTTTTCATTGAAAAAGCACTGAAGATGTATAATCATTCATTTCGAGTGCGAATATGCCATCAACTAATTATGTATTGATTTACTGCGTGAATGCAGTTGTCAATAACCTTTCAATTGTTAAACGAAACCACGTTTTCTATCAGATATGCATGAATGAGATAGCAAAAAGTTTATAAATACAGTATGCTTTTATTTAGTAACTTTAGAGGAAATAATAGCTCAGAAAATAGTTCATGAGTTGTAACAATTATCTATCTAGATCATCGGCGTTTCTCAGTTGAAGGAATATTATGAAAGAAAAAAAATACATCAATATGCATACAAATTCTGTAAGAATAGACTCAAAGCTCGAAACTATATGAATGGATAAGTTTAGATTTCGGTAAAAATTAAAGAAAATCTCCACAACGTTTCAAACATAAATAATACAGAAAAAGATAAGAATTGGAAATAATCTAGTTATTTTCAGCATCAATTAAAGCAATAAGTTTCAAAATTCTTCACTGTTTTCAACACTAAATACAGTATACTAGTGTGGACCGGACCAATAAGAAAATAAGAAAAACCATCATTCAATTTGTACTATTTGAAGACTATTTATTACTAAATTCAACAAATTTTGCAAATTTGCTGTAATACATATGAAATATATTGCGTACTAATGTATATTATGTCTTATAGTTCGTAGCTTAGTTTTTCTACTTCAAAATGTGCAGGATTTTACAACTATCGTATGACCTCTGGCCAGATAAAAGAATAGCAGCTTTCTCATAAAAAAAGGATTAATTCAAAAAGTTTGAAATCTTTTCTTGTTCATACACAGAATGAGAAAAATCATTCGTTGAAGTCAACGCATAGACAGGACACTGAGCAGGGTTTAATTTAATCAAAGATTAATTTCAATGTTATAATCTTTCTAGCTATAAAAACTAGTTATCTACAATATTTTCTTAGTACATATGAAACTTGTTATTTTTTAAAATTTTTTACAAAAAGGATTTTGTTTACAAATCTTACATGAAATTCATCATAAAATTCAATGGCTAATCTTGAATCATCATCTATCAAACGTATTCTTCTTGCTACAAATTATCCGAATTTATTTGCACTTGGTTTATATGATATTGAGATAGAAACAGCTGTCTCTCGTTATTGGTAAGATATTTTCTTCAATCTTTTCGATAATTAATTAATAAAAAATACATACAAAAATCAAAATGATGCCGACTATCTAATTTATACAAATAGATTTAGATCCTTTCGCATTTTTTTCTTATAAAATATTTCTGTACTGTACTGATACACACTGACAAACATAAATTCGAGGAAAACTAGTCGTAGAAAGACGATACAAGGAATTATTTATTATTAAAGCAATATTTGAATAAAATTCTCTAGTGCTTTTAATTGAAATCTTAAACATTGATTCTGTTAGAAAAGTATCGAATAAAATAAATGACTGAAATAAAACAATATCAATGATACAATATCATTTCTAAAGAATTTCAAAAAGATTACACATATACATTACAGAATTGTTACAAAGAATAAATACAATAAGAAGTTTGCGAAGAATTGTATTACCTTCAATTCATAAACAAAAAAGATAAACAATTATTAACTTATTTCTAATGATTTCACTATTGTATTAAAATTAAAGTAGTTTACTTGTTAAGTAATTGAGAAGTACTTCTTCTGGAAAATCCATAAGTGTTAACGAATAAAGTTGAGGATAATTGACAGTATGAAGAACACGCTCCATTGAATATTGTTCAACAACGAGTTCATTCACCTGATCATAAATTCGAGGTAAGATATTTTTACAAATTCTATCAAGAACTTGATTGTCTATTGAGTAGGTACTATCATAAAATGATTTCATTGTCATAGAGGTCATATTAATATTACGAATATAAAATGGATTAAATGCTAATTGATCAAATCGTTGAGTAACATCCATAAGTGAATACAGAACATCGACCATATTCAGTTTTTTAAAAATAATGAATAAAATTTCATTGGGCAAATTAAGTATATTGAGATGATTGTTATTCGAAATGTTCATATCTAATTCATCCAGTTCAATCGCGTTCATTTATATTGACATATTTTTTTTCTCATTACCGTCTGAGAGAACAATGAAACGATAAATATTCATGCTATTACAATAGGCTATGATGAACGGATGCTGCCTTTTTTTTTTCTTTCTGTCAGGCATTCTCTTTCGTTCCTTAACAGCTCATCCTTCTTTTATCACAATCTTTCTCATATATTATATACTTTTTATAATACACAAGTAATACGTCGGCTTCGAAGTTTTCACTTTATTCAATTGTGAAAAATCGTAGTAAGGTTGTGTAGCGAAATATTTACGCGATCTGATTCGATATTATATCTGACAGACTAAAAGTAATCTTTCCCAAATCCTACTGTTATATTTACATATTTTTGCATTCTGACTTAAAATTGAATGTCAACATTTACAATACTATTTGAAGACCACGAACTGTCAGACGAATACTCACTCATCTATTCATAGGTAGGTATTATAATATAAAGAGACTTGAAAGTTAAGTAGTCTTCATCTAAATATCACATTTGAAAAGCTCATAATCATTGTATCATCTCTCTTTGTTAATAATTGATCGGTTCTCTCAACTTTGGTCGAAATAAAAATGTCGAAATGGAGTAAAGCGCCACCTGCACTGATATTTTTCTTTTTCGACATTTTTTCTTTCGACCAAAGTTGAGAGAACCAAAGAAGTTCCAGACCTACACTCAAGCCCTGGTCGATTTGGATTTGATATTAATAATTATTATATAAATGCAGAATAAAATAATACCCGGTACGACGATTGATGCACCCTTTTCTATTGAACAACATTTTAAATCCGTTGTACAAACAATGAAAATCGATCCTCATTTGATTAGTGATCATGCAAAGAATATGAAATTGATTCTTCTTTGTGAACGACTTGTTCTACATATAATAGCGCTGTTTGTATCAAATCAAGTTCACATTCGTTCTTGTCTTTTTCACGGTGATTTGTCTAGTCAAAACTATAATGCTCAAAATATTTATTCAAGCAGATTTTGATGCAATTGGTGGTCCAATGGAAGGATAAGAGATGCACTTTGGACTGTATAATCTTCTTAGATTGCTCAGATCTACTTGATAAATGGCGGCCATTGGCCTTTCAATCTGTCACTAAACTTTCAATAGATTATGATGTCTGGACATCATCTTTAGTTCGATTTCCTTGTGAAATTCAAACGCCAATTGACACGATCAAATTACCTTTGTCGATAAGTAACACAATCCAAAATAAGAATGTCATTCTTGTTTATAGTGGTAGCTTTTCTCCAATTCATTTAAATCATCTTGAAGTGATGGATTTTGTTTGAGAAAACAGTGGAAAAATCGCCATAAGACTTTGAAATTCCATGTGGTGATTTTTATTCATCACCTGAAAGTTGGATTAAACAAAAATTACCAGAAACCTACTTATGTAACGCTTACAGAGAAAGTTGACTTATGCTAGCGACTAAAAGTACACGCAGGATGGCTAATCGAACTTGTTCGTCACCAGATAGACACTCAAAGAATATAATCGAAGCAATTTGCAACTTATACGGTGAGAACTTAGAGATCACATTAATTCAACATCTTCTTACCAAGTCACGTGATGAAAATGATACAAACATGCGTCAAAGTCTTGAAAATCTTCTTCCATTTTGTTGTATTGAGTATATTTTTGAATATAAGTTAAGAAAATGGTTCAAGCCTTCTGAACTTAATTAAATAAATATTTGTAATAAATTTTGACATTGTTTACAACATCAAAATTGATGTCATTAATGCTTTGCCGAAATAAAACAGTAATATATCTCACTGTCATAAAAGCGTTGTTCTTCTTCTTTAGACAGTAAATTTGTCTCCTGATTTAATAAAAATCTCCTTTTTCAGGTAATACTTGAATGTATGATTATTCATATTTCAAAATGGATTCTAATCATTTTAACAATTTTTTACTTTGCTGCTACATTAGAACAACAACAACAACCATCAAATCAAATTGAACCACAAATAGTTTCATTAACAAGACATAATAATTTAACAATAGAAAGAAATTTTCGATGCTCACTTTCTTTCTACCAACTTACAGATTAGCCCGTTTCAAACATGATAAATCTGCCAGGAAGAAATAATAAGGATGAACAGGACAATGATATTTGTAAAAAAAAAAGACTCATGATTATAGTAAGATTAAAAGAGTTGAACCTAGTCCAGCTATTTATTATTTTGATCGACAATATTGACAACTTGTTTTACTTTATTTCGAATTACGGATATGAACTTGTTTTATTAACATGTAATAAACCTGATCTAACAAGTTATGCTACAGGTTTCGATTTATTTGCATCGAATCTTGGTTTTATAATTTTTGGTCTTTTTGCATGTAGATATGTTACTGTTGCTTATGCATAGTTTAATTGCAATGATGGAAGAATACGATTGACAATCGAGCTGTTGTAGCATAGAAATTTGCTCGTGCAAGACTTTATATGGAATATATACGAGATGACAAACGTTTTTTGCTAATATGAAGCATTATTTGTTTAATTGAAATATATGAGAGCACGATAAAATTTCTGATTAGAACAGTGAAATCTTAATGTATGAATGCCACTAAATAGTATCATGAAAAGAACCACCTCGTTTCAATTCTGATTTAGTTGTGAGAGACTTTCGCGTGGATTGTCTTCTCATTCGGTATAAGGCTCAAGGAAGGCTATGTTGATTAAGAATACTTAACTTCGTCGTCAAGGCTATTTCAATTCTCTAAAATCGAAAATAAAATCTGTTTGAACGATGCTTATTTTTCGATTTAGGAAACAGCTTACCTGTTCCGATAAATTGTTGTCCAACATCAAAATCTTTTATTTGTCTAATGAAACGAATAAAATGAATGATAATCAACAGGCAAATGGAAATAAAAATGATCTTAATATTCTACGTCGGAATAGTAGTCGTGCTTTTTTTCTGCTGTTTAAATATATTTAGTAAATATTCTTTCGAATAAAAAAAGATTGACTGAACGTAAAGTTAGGCTCATTTCTTTTCTTTTTTCACTGTGATAAATTTTAAACATATGTGGAAGTTGTTTTTTTCGTTTAAATAATTCATCGTTATTGTTCAGAGATAAAGAAGCAATTTCTTCGAAATATTTTCAATTTACTATAAATCATGCATAAAGAAGAATTTCTCATACTGATCTATGAATTCTTTGACTAATTACGAAATTGAACTTTTATATAAAAATTATTATGTTTTATGAAATCAATTCCTTTATTGTACATAACTAAGAATTGTAGTTTTATCGTATTTGGCACAAACCTTTTTTGCAACTATATAGAATAAAACCATGGTGGATTGGTTAGAATATCGAATCCGTTTAACAATGAGACTTGATCTTCCTCAACAAAAGAAAAGAAAAGAAATACACAATTTTTGAATTTCATTTCTTATCTTCATTCAAAAGTTTCAATCAAATTGATTACTAATCATATTTTGAACTACACCAAAAGTTTAGTTTAATATAATAAAAGAATTTTTGTAACTTATAATCTTATCTGATAGTCATGAATATTTATTTTTTTTAATGTTATTTCGTACAAATAGAAATATTTTTTATGATTGAAAGTCTCATTGATTATGAAAAGATGCACATCTATTTCTGTATATTAAGATAGATAGTATAAGAAAGGAAAGTAGGAACTTTTTTCTATGAACGGAGGAAGACCATCAACCTAAAAAACAACGACATATTACAGAAAAACGAGAAGAAAAAGAACATATTCAACAATATATGAAACATTTAAAACAATTCAATAAAGAAAATCATTAATATTCATTCTTGTTCTTTTTTTCTTCTACCGATCCTTAAAAAATAATTTTTTAGCTAGACAATACTACTTTTCTATGAATAGATTCAAGCAAATATTATCATACATTTAAAACTTGAAGAGTTCTTTCAAGTTTTCAACTGAACGGTGAAGTCAACACTGCAGAGGATAAATATTCAAGAGCACAACTCTGAGGGGCATCTCCACATTGAGCGGGCAATAGAGGAAGAGATACAGTTCTGGTGGGTAAGAGTTCAATAGTTGGACACTGCAAAAACATTTTCGACTAGAATCAAGTTTTTGATTTCTACACTACTGCTTCTTCATTCTTTTCTCTTCGTTGTAACGCGTTGAATCTTTATAAATGAATCTGGTTATTACTTCATGTTTTATTTTAATAATTATTTACAATAATCAAAATTTATTTATCTGAGGAAAATAGTCTTTCAGATATTCAGTGCTTCATAATAGACAAAAAGATGAATTTTATTCGGCAAATACATTTCTGTAGCAACCAGGAATTGTTCGACGCAATCATCATGAGCTTCGTAAAGATTGAGTATAGTCAGATAAAAATATTTAATAATTGATAAATCTTGATTGCCGTTCTTTGGTTTCTTATATAATTTATTCTTCTACGGTTTTTTATTACTTACAATTAATTCTTTCATAAATGAAAATGATTGAGCAATTTGAAGAAAAAAATCATGCTCAAATGGACGTTCATCAAATAACGATACTTTATAAACATATTCAGATAATCAACCTGGAAAATTATTTGAAATATTATCATAACATTTCATTCTATCTCTTGAAGGGAATTCTTTTCTATTCTAAATACCATACTATGAATGTATGCCCGTGTACAACGCTTTGTTCTAGCCTTCACATTGAATCCAAGAGATATTCGTGTGACTTGTGGAAACTACTTCAATAACATTTTTATTGATTGTCAGGACATTGACAAAAGCAGAGAACAAGAAAACTAAGACTTTTTGTATTTCAATATTCTATCGCACCACTAGGCACAGACAATTTATCGATCAGTATCGATGAACTTAGTATTTTATTTATTTTGTTCTTATTCGAATACACATTCAATTTTATGAATATTATTCTTCCATAGGTACTGGAAATAGTGGTTGTTCGCCTTTTAAAACACGTAAGATATCTTGTATTGCTTTCGTACGTAAAGAAGATGCTGATTCGTGAGTAAACCAAGCTGCATGGGGTGTGAGCTGAATACGATCAAGCTTGATGAGTTCTGCATCGATTTCTGGTTCATCTTCCAGTACGTCAAGTGCAGCGTACGATATTTGTTCGTTTTTCAACGCCTGTACTAACGCTTTCGTATCAACAAGACCTCCACGACTCACATTGATGAATATCGGCCGCTTTTTCATACGATTGAATGCATCGGATGAAACCAAATGCTGATTGGTAGATGTAAGAGGGACATGCAATGAAATAATATCACATTGATCATAGATTTCGTCGATAGACGTACAACTCGATGGTACAATTGGATCGTAAGAAAATATTTGCTTAACAAAAGGACGCATTTTAGTAGCAAAAGATGTCCCGATGCGACCCATACCAATAACACCCAAATTCAGTGTATTTAAACTATGCAAATCAGTACCAGCAATTTCATGATTCCAAATTCTATGATCAACTATGGATCGATGATAGACTGAAAGACGACGATGAGCAGCAAAGAGCAGTGCAACAGCATGATCAGCAACCTCGTTAGTACCATAATCCGGTACGTAGCAGACAGTAATATTTCGTTGACGGCATGCTTTGACATCGATGTTCTCGAAGCCAACCCCGAAAGAACTAACCACACGACACGAAGGAGTAATATATTCAATAGTTTTACCCTTTATTGGTGAATTGCTAGTGATAATAGCAACGACAAGTGGATTAGAAATGTATGAGAGAATATCAGTGTCGTCAGAGACAACAATAAGTTCATATGGAGTTGGCAATAGGAGATCGTGCTCAATGGAGAAATTATTAAAACCCGGTTTGAGCAAGAGAATTTGTTGTTTATTCGACATTGTTTTCGAAATATAATAGTTTATATTCTTTCTGTTCGTAGCAAAACGTTATCTGCTGCTCTTTTCAAAGACAACAAGAAAGAAAGAGTGCACGTGGAACAGTAACTATGTTTTGATGTTGACTTTTTTTATGTATACATTTTTGTTGTATTTCACGAATATCAAAAATAAAATTATTTTTGCATACTATTTTGCGAAACTCAGAATGATAATTTTCCAACATAGGAATTGTGTTAATTCTTGTAAATCTCATTATGGTAGCAAACGAAAATAATAATTATAAAGAAGAACTATTTATGTTGAATACCTTTGTGGTAGAGTGATACGAACGCGTCGAATCTTGTTCGATTATGTATAAACAATTGTTGATTTTTCTAAGAAGAAAATTATTATTGTATAAGTGTTTCGTTTGTATTCAATTCGAAAATCGAAATACACTGCTACAAAACTTGTGAATAAGTGAAGTTCAAGGATATTGTTTAAGCGAAACTTTTCGAAGTAGCGCTGATGTTTTCATTTAAAGAAATACCGTATTATGCCTAAAAGTACATTCTTTCAAGCCCACAGCCTGTCGCAATGTAATATAAATGATTACAGAATTGACAAAAACCGAATACTTCATGATGAACATCCCAGGAGAATCATTCCGACAGTAGGTTCCTATCGGATTCCGACAAGGGTCAGACAGTGAATATACGGAACACCATATGTGTTTCAATAAAACCGACAAAATCTTATGGGATTCCTGGAGACGGACCTACAGTCAGATCCTTGGTATTGGATCCAATCGGATCCGATGCCGGATTTTAGCGGAATCCAACTCTATCAAATCACCCTTGCGCTCTGATGACTCCAAATGTTTATTTGAGCGTGAATAAGAAAATGATTTTTTTCCGTCGGAACCGACAATAGGTCCATGTCTAGGAATCCTATCGAATTCTGTCGGAGAGTCGGACCCCATACGATTCGATAAGATCCGTTGTCGAATTCATTCATCTGGGATGATTCATTTAATTAGATAAGTGCGTAGGACTTTCGAAAACATGAGTTTTACAAGTTAATAAAGTACTAGTTTTAATCAAAAATCGTGTTTGATTTCGTTTTCTAAAGAATCATTTTGAAACAATCAAAAACAATGAGCCTGTATTGATGTGTGGAGTGTCTAGCTACAAATGAGTCGATTGAGGCACGATTGCAAATGTGTAAACAGATGAATCTATGTTAATGCATAGTTTCACAGTTAAAAATATGCCACCGATATCGCTGACAATAGATGTAGCGAAAATCAACTATATTGAACTGATAGTATTGATGCAACGATATTCGGATTCAGCGAAGTATTCAAGCATTGATTTATGTCATTAAATGTATATATACTGTTGTTACTCTTATTAAATAAGCATCGTTGCTGTCCGTTATTGTCAATAGTTGGTACTTTATAGGAGTTTATCTAGCAAGCTCTTGTTCGTCATAGATCCTATATTCATGTTCTGAAAAATGAATCTCTCTATCTGAGAGTGAACTAAAAAGGTTTCATAAATTCTTCCTACATGTTTCCAAATAAAATAAACACTTATCAAAGTTTCATTTGAATTCTTGGAATGCTTCATTATAATGCATGGTTAAAGAAAGGCAATCCATTCTTTTTATTTATTAAATTTTTCATTTATCGCCCCTGCAAGTTAAAAGCTATTGATTGAAATTTCTACAGTCATTTTGTTATTATTATCTTGTGGAAAAAATGTTTCTACTTTTTCCATTGAATTCAAGAACTATTTGTCTGACCTAAGAAAACAAAATCAATATCGTTTTTATTGAATCTTATAACGACAACTAAAGCAGACACAAACTAAAAAAAAATCCTCCTCATTTTGGAATATTGTACAACACAACTAGGTATAGACAATTTATCGATCAGTATCGATGAACTTAGTATTTTATTTGTATTTTTCTTATTCGAATACACATTCAATTTTATGAATATTATTCTTCCATAGGTACTGGAAATAGTGGTTGTTCGCCTTTTAAAACACGTAAGATATCTTGTATTGCTTTCGTACGTAAAGAAGATGCTGATTCGTGAGTAAACCAAGCTGCATGGGGTGTGAGCTGAATACGATCAAGCTTGATGAGTTCTGCATCGATTTCTGGTTCATCTTCCAGTACGTCAAGTGCAGCGTACGATATTTGTTCGTTTTTCAACGCCTGTACTAACGCTTTCGTATCAACAAGACCTCCACGACTCACATTGATGAATATCGGCCGCTTTTTCATACGATTGAATGCATCGGATGAAACCAAATGCTGATTGGTAGATGTAAGAGGGACATGCAATGAAATAATATCACATTGATCATAGATTTCGTCGATAGACGTACAACTCGATGGTACAATTGGATCGTAAGAAAATATTTGCTTAACAAAAGGACGCATTTTAGTAGCAAAAGATGTCCCGATGCGACCCATACCAATAACACCCAAATTCAGTGTATTTAAACTATGCAAATCAGTACCAGCAATTTCATGATTCCAAATTCTATGATCAACTATGGATCGATGATAGACTGAAAGACGACGATGAGCAGCAAAGAGCAGTGCAACAGCATGATCAGCAACCTCGTTAGTACCATAATCCGGTACGTAGCAGACAGTAATATTTCGTTGACGGCATGCTTTGACATCGATGTTCTCGAAGCCAACCCCGAAAGAACTAACCACACGACACGAAGGAGTAATATATTCAATAGTTTTACCCTTTATTGGTGAATTGCTAGTGATAATAGCAACGACAAGTGGATTAGAAATGTATGAGAGAATATCAGTGTCGTCAGAGACAACAATAAGTTCATATGGAGTTGGCAATAGGAGATCGTGCTCAATGGAGAAATTATTAAAACCCGGTTTGAGCAAGAGAATTTGTTGTTTATTCGACATTGTTTTCGAAATATAATAGTTTATATTCTTTCTGTTCGTAGCAAAACGTTATCTGCTGCTCTTTTCAAANAGCAACCACAAGTGGATTAGAAATGTATGAGAGAATATCAGTGTCGTCAGAGACAACAATAAGTTCATATGGAGTTGGCAATAGGAGATCGTGCTCAATGGAGAAATTATTAAAACCCGGTTTGAGCAAGAGAATTTGTTGTTTATTCGACATTGTTTTCGAAATATAATAGTTTATATTCTTTCTGTTCGTAGCAAAACGTTATCTGCTGCTCTTTTCAAAAGATAAGCGAACAAAATGAATGAAATTGTAATGCTATCCAATTGTCGACCTTGATAATAGGTGTACATACTTTTTTTTTTTTGCTTTTTCGAAAATAAAGCACGAATGATATTTATGAAGACGATCAGTTGTAGCTAAAATAGTGATGTACACTAGGAATCGTTATGTTAAATAGTAATATACGTACTTCTGTGGTCGGTAGTATTACTAAAGATAGATATGAATGTTATAGACAGTGTATTAATTTTCTTTCAATACTTTCTCGTGGACGGCTACATTTATTTGTGATCTTCTCAGATGAATTATAATTCTTTAATCGATTGTTAAATAGATAAACTCACAAGAATCACGAAACACTGCGAAAAAATTTCGATTAACTCCTAAATATAAGAATATTTTTGTATGACTTGCGTTTTCATACTGTAACTTGTTCTCATTTGATTTTTATACGTGTCTTTATAAAAAAAAGATAGGATGAAGAAATATACATGATTAATCAACTGTATCGATAGAGAACACATCGTAGCGAATGCGTTTGGTGTGAGTGTGTGACGATGTCAATCTGAAGTTTACTTTCAACTGATATGGTCGGAACTGATTCAACGAAAACGTTTGTGTAAGTGTAAAAAATACCAGAATATTGTTTTTTTCCAAACTATTCTATCACCCGTTACTCAAGTAGTACTGATTTCTTTTGGCTGCTTCTACATAGACGGAAATTGCATTCCTTTCTTTAAAAATTAATGTTTTAGATAGTAATTTCACTTATGTCATGCATAGTAGCAGTTATCGTATCTTGAGGTATTTTAGTTGGCTAGTTCAATGGTATTTCAGTTACTCGTATCCCAAAAATGAAAGATAAACACTAGAAAATTGTTAAATTATCGTTCTTCTGTGCATATAGATAGTGTTGATACAACATCTATATGATAGAATTAGAATAAGACCGTATATACAAACGATTAGATTGTTACATGTAAATTTGATTGATTCATGACACAACACAATTTTCATATCAAGTTTATTTGTGTCTGTCGTGTACTCTCTTTTTATGGATTATTTCTTGATACACACAAATGAAAAATAGTACTGAATTTCACCTTCTTAATATCTTTCGTGCGGCATGATCGTCTTCTAAAAACCGATTGCTACTACGTATGGTGTGATCATTTCTATACGATGCCAATTGTTCTAGCTATGACACGATATAATAAGCCCGCAAATCAAGGCATGTACATGCACGATATTTTGCTTTTATCTTCTTTTCATCCTCTGCTCGTTACGGGTGGATGTGTTACTTCGTTTTTAAGTCAACTTGCTATACATAACTAGTGCTAACATACCTTCCGTTGCCATAAGCTTTGTTTTAATAGAAGAGAGTGTCAAATTGTATGATTTTTTTAACCAGAACATTTTGAATATCTTTGAGAGCAAATTCAATCATTCTAAGTAGATATGTTCACCGTATTCTCTAATTAGAAATGTAGTAGAAGAATAAGGATAAAAATATATGCTACAAGTTACACAACATTGAAATATACTGGCAGCAGCTAATTTTGATTGTTCGTTATAATGAAAGAATCTGATCATTAACCTCTGCACAACAACATGTGACAATATTGTTTCATCGTGATTCAAGTCCCCTTAATGCATGAGATAAATTCCTTTCAAAATGAACCCAAAACCAACGTATACAGAATCAATGTTATCTAAATAAAATGAAACAACACATTTAATACAGTTTAATAAAGAAATGAAACTGTACCGCTGCATATATAGATAGAAGATTCAAACCGAATGCTTCCCAAATTCCTAATATTAATATTTGCTCAAATGATATGCTCGGTGCCGTGAGGAGAACGAAAGCATACAATGGATATAAGGACCATAATGTATTTAGCATGGTAAATATAGCACTTTGGTAAAGTGCCAATTGAATAGATTGTTTATCGCGCTGACGTGCTTCTCGAGCAGGCTGGAGATTGGTGTTCAACAAAGTCGAATTTTTATATGATTCACCATCAGTTTTCTGTGATGGTTCAATTCTTCGTATAAATCTTGAACGAATATTAAACAAAGTGAGTAAACCAAAACAGATCATGATTAGTTAGAAGTAGTAAAGAATGTTGCAAAGAATATTTATTTTATTTTTTTGAAATTTAAAAAGATTCTTACAAGCGGAAGCATTGATGCGATAATACTGTAGATAGGGTAAAACATCCCGTATGTTGTAAATGTTGCAGACCCACATCCCATCATAACTGTGTTATAATCGATGAAAGCATGAATACAAAAGAGCGACCAGAATACAACGCTACACATTATGATTATTCGTGCGTTTCGTAACGAGCTCTTTGTGCGAAGACCTGCATTCGACGAAGTGACCATCCATCGATCGATCGATTGATGTAAGACACACGAATTGACGAGATAGTATGATACCTAATTCAACAGCGTAAGCACGCAATTTATAAAAAAGGACTCTGATCAACAGTATCTCCTCCAGCCACGCCTGGTACAAATTTCGACAGACAAATCAAATACAATAATACAAGATTATTTAACGATAAGCATAAAAAGTACCACGAACAAGCGCATTGACGCACAGCGCACGACTAGAGAAAATGATAACGTCGAAAACATTACTGAAATAACCTAATATAAATATGAAGAGGAGTTCGTAGATATTGAGTTTTCGATGAAGACGATCAAGTGCGAGCAATATTGGTGATGCCATCCTTTTTTGTCTCAATAAGAATCGAGTTCAGAATTTATTATTAATACTGAAGGGTAGTCTCTTATTTTGATTGCGATGAAATTCTCACACAGAACTACAAAAAAAATGGTAAAGTTATTCTCTCAAGTCATTTTATGCAGAGCTTTTTTTCTCAAAACAAAAAAGCAGAAAAACTTCAACAAGAATATGAGTGGATTCAAAAATATTCTGTATAGAATCGCGAACAAGCGGAATTCAAATTTCTGTAGACTCGCTCATACATGACAACAGATCATGCATAATGATGATAATAATAAAATCATAGTATTCGCACATTTTGCTAGGCAAACAAGAAACATCATAGCTGAAAACGTAAAGATCTAGAATGACATATATTCTAACTACTACAAAATATTGCTAGAATTACAATAGAATTCGTTAGTCATAATATAAAATGAACTTTTCTATAGAATCTGTCTAACGGAAAAGAAATTCTATTAGAAGATTTAAAAACAAACCAAAAGATTTTAAACAGAATTGTATTACGATGTACAATTGTTAAACTCTATCTAGTATACTATTCTTTCTTCGATGTACAACCAAGAGTTCCACAAAAATAAATAATATAGTAAATGACACTATTTACCACGGTGCTCAGAATTAAAAAAATCCTGTAAAGAACAGAATTTTGAATCTTAAAATTCGTTCTCTTCTTGTTTATGTGTCGTCAGTAAGATAGAATTCTACAGGATTATCTTTTAAAATGAAAACGAAAACAGCAATATAGTTTTGATATCCAATAGTCATTCCCTTTGAAAAACGGCATGCAGAAGTCTACAAAATTCCTCCATGTAGTCCGTTGATATCATATAGCTGCTGGAAAAACTGTATCGTTTATTAATATATTTGACTTGAAATATGCAAACATTAAAGTTATATATGTTTTCATTGATGATAGAAACAGCATACGAATTAGATATTGAATAGCCCAAATTATCAATGAATTCAACGGAACATGAAAAGTAATTGCATAGAAACTAATATGACTTGTTTCAGCAGAACGTGAATTAACTGAACTCGTGTTCGCTGTCAATTTACAATACAAGAGAGATAATGATGATTATTAAAAAATGTCTATCTTAGTATAAGCAAATGAAAGAAGAAAATTCACGTATATGGGCTTGACTGTGACTATACGTACGGTATTGCTGACAAAACTCAACATGTATAAAATCACCCTACAATCATAATGATAGCTACGTTCATACTCATCTTCTTTCTCGAGAGATTTCAAGAAAATCTAAGAGTTTCTTTCATTCATTATATCGTGCGATAAATATTTTCTAATTCAGCCGTTGTCTCGATGTAGAGACAATGAAGGCTATGGTCGTAAAGCGGATTAAATTACGAATTCGTATGAAAAAAAGGAATTTAAGAGAAGCTTTATTTTAAAATCTTCTATATCGGCTAAAATATATTGTGGTCAATATCTTTTATCATCAATAGATATTAATGTAGATTGTAAGTCATAGGCCAACATATATATATATATATATGTTGTCAGATTTTCTTTTGCTATAACCGCAGCTCTACGGGTTTTCAAATATCAGTTCTTCTGTCATTATACTATCATATCTTTATATAGATGAATACGTTGGTTATATACTTCAGTGTTTTCCGAACACAATCCTTCCTACTGAAATGCATAGTCGGCACTCTACAAAGAAAAATATAGCTTTCTCTTGGAAATCTTTATTCAACTTAATTTTATGTGTAAAAACTTGATTATGCATGTGTGCAACAGAGGAAAATGATTCAAAAATATTTCTGTTCATTTGTTCACTCTATCATTTTGTATAAATTCAAGATATTTTCCGTTTATTACGTTATATTGCATCCAGAATGATAAACAACATAGTCCGAACTATTAACGCAGACTTTGATTTAACAGTCGAACAGATTCGGAAAGAAAATAAACTTACGACATATTTTCTATACAGTTATTGAAAAGTCGATATCAGTAGTACTTGTTGAGTTCGCATGTAGCTCTATGTTCTTATAGATTGACGACCCTGGAAATCCAGTTTGTTAGGCGCTGTATTATTCATAAATTCCAGTGAGTACCCGCTATTGAAGCTGACCCGCAACAGGATATCTAAACATAATGCTGTGATATCAGTTTGAGAATATACTGTGAATCTTCACATGAGCCTAATTTTTTTGCTTCTATGTCACATCTACCATCGACGCTTATCTTTCTTAAAAACCTTTTTTAATGGTAACGAACGTTATTGTATATCGGCTCCAAACAGGAACAATTCATTCATCACTAAGATTCAAAAACACAATAGTAGTTTTTAGCTTTTCATCATTTCTCCCTAATCTATCACATCAAGTTCTACAAAATAAGAGCTAATCTATTTTATCAAAAAGTTGATAGAGATTATGGAATCTAAAAGCATTTGTTTTATTCAATGTTTTGAAAGCTGTCCATCACTTTGAATAGGTTATATTCGTTTTATCTATAGCTCATAGAAAAGTAATAAACTCGTTTCTCTTTTATTGGAAATTAAATTACTATAACAAACTATAGGATGAAGAAAACATATGAGATACGTTTTTTTAATTGACATTATGTTCGTAATTGTTTTACTCGGGGAATTTTTCTTTTCATATAATAAAGTAGGCGTCATTTGAGTTAAAACTAGAGGAAGAATCATTCAGAATGTGCACGGATAAGAAGTGACTGTCAAGTTCTAGCTATTTATCGGATTCGACATTGCTGAAATGAAAAATAAGTACTCATATATCTATATAACGCCTATATTTAGTACCACACAGCCGTCTATGTATATTGCGCAACGTAAAACCCATGGCCACATCCAACCCAATATTTTTATACAAGTAACATCATGCATTGATTTGCTCTGACTGAAGAAAATATATAGAAAAATTTAGCGTAAACAATATATTTTTGAAATGCTTATTTTTTATTAAATTCTGAAAAATCTTCGGCTAACAAGTTTCTTTCATAGTTGAGCTGTTCTATTGAATGCTAGACTGTTTATCGTGTTGTTTGTTTTAAATAGTTTACGAAAAGATCTTTTGATTGTAATTACAAAGAATCAAGATCAAACAAAATGTTCATTTCGATGATATATTTTAGTAACTAAATGATTAAAAAGAAAAATAATTAGCATTCATATTTTATTAATTAATTAGATTTTCGAAGTTGAACGATAATCTAATATGAATCCGATTGATACGAACAAATGATTAGTGTAACCATTTTATTTCTTTAAAACTAGTAGAGAACATGGCCGATAAAAATGTACTAAAACTACATATTAAGTTCATTGAGAACATCTATGACACGACTTAAATATTCCTAATAAATAATACATGAATAGGACTGAATTTGATTCATTCGCAGTGATTTGCATTCAAAGAACTAAAATTGTCTTCTACTCAAATGATGTCGACGAAGAGGAAAATCATACACGGAAGTGCTAGAAATCATACGAGTCTAATAATATTTGTGAATAAAAAATAAATGAACCTTAGCTTGGCAGATGATATCATAGTTTAATCTATTAATACTTATTTTTAAAATAGAATATATCATAATATCGAAAAACAAAATTTCACTCGAGTTCATATCAGTACTATTCACGTGAATTCTTTTCCAACTGATTAATGCTAAAAGTTATTGTTGAAATTATCAATCTACTAAAATTAAATAAACTATCGTTAAAATTGTAATAGGGCAACTTCGGATTCATAGAAAATGTAGTGGATCCTAAATAATAAGCATAATATGTCGTAGGTATAGTTAAACCATGTATTCTGATTGGTGACAAAAAAAGTACAAATTCTAATTTCGTCTAACATTGCCCATTAAAGTCTACCAACTGTGTAACAAAGTCACTGATTTGGTTTAGATAATCAAACTTCTTTTTCATAGTTTTTTAATAATAGTCAGTATACTAAGCAGCATCAAGGATATGAATGATATTACGAGGGAAATTTTACAGTATGGCAAAGCCTCTCTCGAAATTGCGGTAAATTGAATCCGCATAAAAATGCTCAAAATTATGGAAATTTGATTTTATGCAGATTAAAACAATCGCATAATAGTTTTCTTCTAAAGATGCTTACTAGTGACACATTAAGTGCTACTTATAAAGATGGGACCAAAATTCGTCTATGAAGTTGATGTGTTGTTATGGACTTGGCAGTTTTGTTGTTTTCTCTAATTTTAACCCTCAGCAACATTCAAAGTCGCATCCTTTGTTCAATTGAGATTTCACTCTTCTTTTTATCCGCGTCGTCATTTTGTGCGTGCGATGCAATTAAAACAAAGGGAATAGCTGCCAAGCATTCATGTTGCATATATAAGACTCGATAAGACAAACTATTCTATTTTTACTTGAAACGATGATACACGAAAAACCAATAGAGATGTTCTTCCAGATTTCTACTTCGTATCGATGCATAAAATGTCCAATGATTGACTTTCAAAATGAGTACTGCAATGTTTTGTTTTGCACATGTTGTTATAATCGAATGTTTATACAAAACATAGATCTCAATATTTATATAAAATTTCATTAAATAATTAGTAACCAAATACAAACAGACCAAGACTTACTAATAAAACGAATGTTGCAATATCACCGACAGTAACATGTCAAACCTGTATATTCACCCTATTATGTGACTAAAGCATTGATGAATATACATATATTTATGTAAGATAATGAAGAAACATGCTATCTTTGATAGATTTAAAATTGGACATCGTTTCCTACATAGACAAATCTTCAGTTAGCATCAAAGCGTATCATCCATCAAATCAAGTTCAATATTTCGTCATTGGCAATGGAATACAGTCCGATTGTTGGTTACTTCTGTTGAAAAAAGGGACAATTTGAAAAGAATTTAATGTGCTTTATTCGATATTAAGAAATGACTACAGGTGATTCTAGCTATTTATGTGCGTAGATCAAAAATAACTTTTCTAGCTAATCTTTTATCGAACAATTCATAAGCTTTGTCAGCATCCGACAAACTCATACGATGACTTATAAAATTTTTGAATTGATCTTGCTTTTCCGAAAACAGTTGTAGTGCTTCGGGAAACAGGGCTCGAACGGGACATCGCCCAAATTGCAAACGTACATTCTTGTCATAGACTTGAGGTCCAGTGAATGGAAAAGCATCTTGCTGTACGCCAACCGAGGCAATAACTCCATACGGGCGGATGAGGTCGTAGGCCAATTTCAAAGCATCAGCATGTCCAACCACTTCCAAAGCAGCATCAGCTCCTCGACCTTCTGTTGCCTTCTTGATTACACTTATGGGATCATCATTGATATTAATTGGAATAGCCCCATGGTTTTTGGCTTCCTCTATTGTTCAACAATCAATAAATTGCTCGAAAGTTCGATATAGATAAATAGGCAACACTTACCAAGACGTTCTTCAATACTATCAATTGCATATACGATTGGAAAACGGTTGCAAGCTGCAATAACAGCACACAAACCAACTGGTCCACATCCAATAATACAAACGGTTAGATTCGAAGCTTGCCGTTCCTGATCACTGAGCATAGTCCACGCATTTTTCGCAGCAAAATAACCCGTCGGAAATATATCAGCCATAAGAAATGCTAGATCATCAGGAATTTCCTTTGGAGCCAAAAATGCCGTAGAATCTAAGGGCAGAAAGGTTTTTCTTTGGAGAAACATTGACGGTATTGACTATCAGTAAAGTTCATTCTAATCAAGAAGTCTATATTCAACACATGATTTTGTATGGTTTTGATAATGACAGAGAAAATTCTCAGTGGCTTATATATTGTCGGTCTGCTTTTGATCTGCCAGTTTCTGATAGAATTTTGTTTTGGACAGGAATCATATGTACCTTTCATTTATTTGTACAGCACGAAAAATCACTGAAAATTGCATTTTATTTAGATTAAATGTGTCAATGAAAATCAACTATTATTCTCAATACTCAAATAATGTGGCACGTAAATGATTACAAATTTTTAATTCCACATCATCTAGAATGAACCAATGAGTCAATGTTTCCTTTTTATATTTTTTCACTGTCATTTAAAGTACTCACATACTACTGAATTTTCATGCATGACTGATAAAAAATCTTCCCCTAAGTTCATGACTAACGATGAATAGAAAATCTATCGTATAATTTTAATAAGATATTTTTTGATTTATCTTCTTGCAATTTCTTTTTTAAATCCAGATGTAGTACACACTAAGACCTGTTGTTCGAGATATTATCCGGATAATGATTACACAAGCGAGCACTGTGTCCTTGAAAATATATTCTTACCAGCAAAAGGAATTCGTACATATTCAGCTTGGCCACCGTCGAGCAACGGTGTTCCGAATACTTGAGATTTTTCACATCTCGAAGTAAGTCCCTTTGCGCAATAAAAACAATTGCCACAACATGTAGAAAATGGCACAATGATTTTGTCGCCTTTTTTGAAATTTTTTACATCTAATCCAACATCAATGATTTCTCCAACAAATTCATGACCCTATTGATGTGGAAAATTCATTGAACTAAATTAAACATGGAAAAATTCTACTGACCATTATGACGTCTGTCTCACTAAATTCATGTCCTCTATAGATGTGTAAATCCGAGCCACATAAAGCAGTTACGTGTACTTTGATGATGACATCAGTAGAGTTCTTACATATTGGTATGGGGCGATTTTCGACGGCAATTTTTCCTACACCTTTAAATATAACAGCTTGCATGATATTAGAATATATCTAAAGAAGAATTAACATTTGCATGCGTCTAGTTATAGAAAGTCCTAAATCGTTTATACGATTATAATTTAGTGAATTTTTCTTCGCTTATATTTTTTATGAAAAAGACTGAAATCTATCTTCAACAAAACTTACTCTTTGTAAATATTTGTTTGAAAAAAGTAACTGATTACTTAAGCGAATTGAAGAACTCATATACTTCCTACAATCTTGAGGCGTCTTGATTGTGGTTGAAATAATTCTATCGTGTTTAGCATCCCAAACAGGAACTGTTAATTAATTCTTTTCAATCACTAATCTCTTATTGTTTGTTTGAGGGTGTGCAAAGAGTCACAATCCAAAAACAATAACAATAACTCTCTGGAGAAAATAAAATATAAGTGATCGATAAAAGATAATTATTCAAAGTGTATACTTATAATGGACATTTTTGGTTGAATTTTAAATTTACTGACAAACCATCAATGCTATAACCCAACAGAGAAAGAGTCTTTTTTTCATATGAATTTTACTATTCTTCGTATAACCACTATAATAGGCATATTTTCGCTCGGTTGAAAACGAAAAGATAATGTTGTTTCTTATCATATCCAATGACACCAACAAAGACATAAAACGGCACATCATTGAAGGGCTGCACATGGTTTTTCAATTCTAGCAGAGTTTTGTTGCTATAAAAGATTATTTATCTTACTATAATTTAATATTTGCATTAAATATCTTTTAACCTACGAATTCTTTGAAGAGAACGTTTTCTCAGAACAGAAACTCAACCAAGATCCACAACTAGTTACTATTGACTTGAATATGTTTTTCTTAGTGCTTTTATTGAAAAAACAGTTTAGTATCAAATTTCAAAACAACGAGTTCGGCTATTTGATAAACAATGCGAATGGGATGAGACGAGTAGGATTGCACAATGAATGAAGACTTCAAAAAGTAAACTGTATGAAGTCTTAAGACTTCTGATGAATTTCCAAGAAAACTGAAAGTCTCGAGATACATTGTTTCTCTTCAATTATCAGTGTGTGTGTCAGCTACATGGTCAGAAAAAGAAGAGTAGCCTTTTGGTTATCTCTATACTCACACTCTAGTTGATTCTTGGAAGATCTAATTGGTTTTTGCGAATAGGAATACGGACTTTATAAAAATCAATATTTTATATTGCAAGCTACAATTATTTAACTACCGTTATTAGCAAGAATGAAAAAAGACTATATCATTTGTGAACATAACAGTAGTATAATCAATAGTTGAATTTTACTTCTCTTATTCAGTAATTCTGAAGTATGCTCGAGGCTTTTAGGTTTGAAAATCTACAGATTATAATAATCTCATCATATTATTTGGTAAAAAAAAAACATCAGATAAGAATAACAATTTATATTTTCGACCTATCATATGATTATCAGTGATGTTAATACTATTAAATGAGTTATCCACGTCCTTAGCTTCCATCACATACTCAGACTCCTGCTAGAAGATTAAATTCTTCATTTTGAAGAACTAGGACGATTGTACTATATGCGTTGAATATCAGAATTGATGTCGAACCCCGAATGTCATGTGGAATATATATATCGGCTTGTCTGCGTAACGTGTAGCTTTAGGGACGGGTGTTTCGAGCTCTCTATTTGAAAAATCGAATACTAACATCTTGTAGAGCATAGTCGAAAGTATATAGAAACATATTTTGTTTCTCTCTTATGCATTTAAAAAGCATTTGACAGTTGGTGAAAGAGAAGCTACTATGGGCGCAGAAAAATTAACGAATCTATGCTACTAATTCATCAAACGTTTATCTTGACAGAAACAAATAGATAAATCATTGATTAATACGAGTAGAAAATATATCGAAATATGCATCGTTTGGCACAACAGGTAGGGTCATATGTATTATACATTTTTCTAGAGAGCCTATACAAGTTTATACTTTATTTATAACGTCGTCGCGTAACAAGAAGCGCCTATTGTTTTGTTTTTCACTACTGAACCGCAGTTGATTTTGTACTAAAACCAAATACTTACAGTTAATATTTTGGCAGCTATCTAAGATACCGAGTTTTGTTCGAAAAGATGGTGTATTTTAAGAATTTTATGTAACACGATGACGAATTTTACTTTTCTCTGATTTTTTCATGTTCGCAAAAGAACACCTTGAGCGAAAGAATTTTTATTCGAAAACCAGTACAAGTTGTAAGCAATCAATTTCTAATGAAAGCATATTAAGTTATGCACAAAATATTGCCCAATGATCTAAGTGAACATTGTTCAATTCAAATAAAATTATCAATCAAAATCGTTCAACGTTTCTGTAATGTTTATTCTCGTTCGGTTACAGCGACAATTTCAATCTCTATATTATTTGAATAATTAATATTGAATCATTTCTCTTCAAAACAACATATTCATTTTTAAATTGATCTAAGTTCAACAGTAGCTAGATTTGCGATTGAAGCTGAAGCAATGGAGTGAAATGGTTAAATCTAATGCTGAACGACAAAAATTCTATAGTATTAACTTATCAAATAATAAGTTGAAATTTGAACAAATGAAGCAAAAAAAACTCGTATCCGTGATAGGCAAAGGCGTAGAAATTTAATAGGTGATTCATTAGAAAAATTGCGTCTTCGATAAAAACTGGCATCGAAAAAATATCGTGACAAATTAGTCATTAAACTTTATAATCGTGATGATGTTAGTCACCTAATAACCGGTAAACGGGATTGTATTACAGTAGAGGATGATTGTAAAAAAATGACATTACAAAAGTCATTGTCATCGTGGAACGAAATCGTTATCGCGTTACGTTAGGGAAGTCAGTTTCCTGTGCAAATAAGAAGACTGTTCGAAAAACGTTTTTGTTTATCACAAACCTCAAACTGTCGGCTACAAAATACCTATAGAAAGTTCCTTTCGATAATACAGAAGATTCGCAGAAAAGTTAAGAACAACCACATTATCCAGAACTTTTTGTCCTTTTCTCGTCATCGCGTTTCGTCAACTATTACTGCTATAGTTTTCGAAGGACTCATTCAATAGAGTTCATATTTTCAGATATATTGAACAAGACAGAGGCACATCTTCCAACGAAATAATGCACCTTCTCAGTAATCTAATTGCTGAGTAAACCTAAGAAAACTGTGGACAAAACGTCATGGCGTTACTCTCTGACAAGTCGATATATCAACATTTTGATTATTGTCGAAGATAAATAGGTACTGTAAAAGAAAGTACAGTGCACCATTTGTGAGAGCTTGACATTTGCCATTTTATCGTTTATTCAATACTTATTAATGAATATGGCGTTGAAAGCATAAAAAGAAAGCAATTACATGTAACATTACTCATAGTACATTACACGTAAATGTACTTTGAAACTGAAGTTACATAGAAAACCGAGCATGTTTACTTGTACATTTATAGAATTTTATTTCTTCTCGTATGAATTGGTAAGTAAAACAACCCAACGAAAGAAAAACCTCCCAAGAAGAACCGATTGATCAAAGAGTACTAATAGAAAACTAAGGTGAATTAACAAATATAAGTAGAATTCAATAAACTTGGATTTGAATTACAAATAGTTTACAAAAACAAAAATTTTAATTTTAATGTGGGAATAACTACATAAAAAGATAAGACGACACCGGCATATTCAAATGTAAGAAGCGTTTGATTTTTTTTCACAAGTTGTTCAAATAAAAAACGAAATCAAAAGTGAAAATGTCTGATCGTTTTCTGATGAAACTCTTAGAAATATTTGTCTATTATTATTTTCTATTGAGTTTGATAGTTCCGTTCTAAAGCAAAATACAAGTTTGACAATTAGCAAAAATTTTAAAATGAATGAAAAAAAAAGCATAAATAGAGCGTGTAGTCAACGTATTATACAATAGCAGCCGTGCTTAATCATCATGTGAATCGAATATATGACAATGTGATTATCGCTTTGCGGAGCCTCCTACTTGAAGTATATTTGGACACTGTTCGACAATTTTAACGAGTAAACCATCAGCATAGTGTTCAAGATCTTTTACACGAGTATCACGTTTTCTTAATAATTCCGTCTGATAAGCAATTACATGAAGAAGTTCCTGAAAAATATCAAAAATTGTTTTGAAAATAAAATAAAAGAAAAAATGATTGATTGATTGAATACTTCGCGATCCAAATAATCAAGTTCTTGACGCATTTTTGGATTAATTGGAATACTTTTTACATTGTCATAGCCGAGCACACAAAGACCGTTATGTACAAGTTTTCTTGGTCCTGGAATTTTATGTGGTGATGAATCTAAATATACTGTCGATTTGATGTACTAAAATTTATATTCAATGTCTACCTTTTGCTGATGGTTCCCCAATAATATCTGGTAAAGTTGTACTTCGTGATGTTTGGTCGGATCCAAAAGGTCCTTTATTTTCATTCTAAATAAATGATTAACATTTTTATATACTAGAATACTGACAAAATCTTCTCATAAGAAGTTTAACTCGATTGTTACCTCAAAAAATGATTGTTGCATAATATCATCGCGAGGTTGAATTCTACGTCTAACAGAAGAACGCATGCTTGATATACGCTAAATTACATTAGCTGTCTCTTTAACGCATGGAAAATTTCTAATCGGAAAATACACCGCACACATACATATCGAATAATAACAATATGATTAATATGAAACGTTTTTCTTTTCTCGCTTTAAAAACAATTACACATAAGAAATGAATATATATGTGTGTGTGTGTGTGTGTATGCATGTATGTATGTGTACGTGTATTTCCCGAGAATATTTACCTCAAATTTTCCTAATAATTCATCGACATCTTCATCGGTTGAATCATGCGTATCATCAAATTGTTTTTTTTTGGAAACAGTAATAGAAGAACTTGAATTAGTACTAGGTTTTATAGAAATAGATGCAGATGGTGTTTGAATATCATCAGATCGATAATGTAACGAGTTTTGTTGTTCTTTAGGATGATGATTTGATTTCGATTGATAAGTATCTGAGGTAAGCGTTTTTGATGTTTGATTGTCATTTGTTTGATTTATTTTAGTTATAATATTATTGAAATCGATTTCTTCGTCATTTGACTGTTTTGATGAATTTGTACTGAAAATATTGTCATCTTTGTCAAGATTTTCCTTTATTGTTGATAAACCAAAAAAAGCATTCGATGTTGACGTCATGTCATAATCTTTCAACTTATTTATCGATGTTTTATTATTATTATTATTATTATTATTATTATTATGAATAGTATCAAATGCTGCTTCAATGTCATCACTTGTGATTGTAGTATTTCGTTTAGATTCTCTTGATAGTGGTGACAATATTGAATTCGAAGCATTTGTTGGTATCTTTTTTGATAAAATAGGTGATGGTACTGGTTCCTGTTTTGTCTTTTTATCTGAAGAATTGAATGATGAAACATGATCACCAATGAAAATTTGATGTTGTTGTTGTTGTTCTTGAATTTGAGAACGAATAGACGGTGATGTCATTGACGTTTCCTCACCACCATACATTGATGCTGAATCAAGTATTGATGATGTTTCATAATCAGATGTTATTGAACGATGTGATGAATGTGGTGTTTCACTACCCACTGTTGAGCCAAAACCACTACTTGGAGCGAGTGATTTCTGTTGTAAAAATACGGTTTTAAGTTCTTTTTTTCTCCTTCAATTCATTTTGGATTTGAACAAGAGCAGAGGGAATAATTCTTGCTCAAGAAAATCCACTCACACATACATACATTTCTTACAAATTTTTTTTAATATGATATAGGAAGCTTCCAAAAACTATATTCTAACGTATTTCAAGGGCATCGTCTTAAAAGCGAACACTTTAATAAAAATAATTCCATTTACATACTTTTTTTTGTTGTTTGGTATCATTGAATGGTAGGCTGCTCAAGGATGAATGTGAACCCATGAATGATGCTGACTATAAAAATTTATAATTAAATATATATTATAAAAAATTATTAAGATTTTTAAAGGCTTCTGCTTTTGAAAAGCAAAAAAGTTAATTATTCGAATGATTTCTCTTATAAACATGTCACGACAATAAGTACTCATCGAATATGGCAATCCTATTATTTTTATGTCTCATACAGTATCAATAATACGAAAAAATAAATGTTCACAGCAACTATTTTGATTTAACAAAGCAATAGATGCACTGATTAATTAAGGGATAGATATTCTATATCGATTACTTATACTCACTTCAGATGTAGAATCATCGGGAAAACGACGTGCACTATATATACTGCCATCGTCACCACCCAAACGTTGATGTTGATCAGCTAACTGAAACAATAATGAATTTGTGAAAAAATAAGCACGCTAATTCTAGATTAATACTTGATTTCCACTGTTTTGTTGATCATGTTTTCGATGTTTTGATGCTACTTTAAATTTGTCGCCTACAATAAATTGAAAGGTTTTTTTTGTTCAAACAAAACCTATGTCTTGCTTACTTAAGGAATGTTTAATGTCTTTAAGTGACAAATGTTTTTTTTTCGTTGCTAAATCCAATACACTTCCAGTTGTATTATTTTTTGAATAAAATTGCAACGAAACTTCAATTTCTCCACGATCTTTATCAGATTTCCCATCTTTATCAGTTAATTTACACCATCTTAACAAATCGAATATCTAATTAAAATCAAGCTTATTAATTCTTTTCTTTACTTTGTATGCACACGATCATAATCATTTAAATCACGTAAAGAAACATAAGCACGACCAATAAAATCTCCTTTAGATAACGAGCTTTTATTTTTATGATATATAGTTAATTTTATTCTTGCATCATCAGCTATGGGCCTATAAAATTCATTAAACAAAGATGTAAGATTTTTTATTTTAAGCATCTTTTATTCCGTTACATATCACATTGTTCATGCCAATCGGGTGAAGAAGTTTTTTCACATACAGCAGTAACAAATTTTTCTTTTCCATTAGAAATAACACAAAAAGGATCGATTCCTATTTAATTAGTAAACAAAATTGTAATGGTTCTTTTATGAATGTCAAGTTTTTTTTATTGTACACTACCATTTTTTGTTTTATCTAATAGATTTCGAGCTTGATTCACTATCAAAAATTGTAAAGATAAATTATTCATCAAAGTTAGATTAAGAAAAAAATCTTACCAGTACAACTACAATAGTTTGGGCTCAAATTTATTTTCGACATGTTCGTCCTTTAAAACAATAAACAATCTGAAATCTGAAAAGTAATATTTGACTTGATTCAGTTTCAGTTATTCAGTATTTATGCATCTGTGGATGACGCATCACTAACAACAAAACATTATGAAAAAAAACGGAAGAACAGAAAGAATCTTTCTCTCTCTCTCTCTCCCTCTCTGTGATATATACCTATTACTCACCTCACCTTTGTTCGTTTTCATAAAGTGCAGGCATAAAACTAATATTTAACTGACAAACAACGGATGATCGAAAGAGCAACACAGCTAATACGCGAGAGAAAAAACTGATCAACCGATGCAAATATGCATTTATTTATTTTTTTTTTGCATTTCGATATCGTCTAGAAAATTAGCTCGACCGAAAAGTTTCTCTTCGATGTCATGATAAGAAAAAAAACCTATACTGATGACTCAGCTGTTAATTTACATAATAAAGAATGGTGACGAAATAGGTGAATGCAAATTTTTAAATTATACCAAAGAAAAGTATTCAGGTGAAAAATTAGACTCGAGATTCATCACACTTACACAACACAGTAAGACACAAATAAATCGAAAAATACTATGAATATATATATATCATTAAAATCCTTTTCAATTGTTATAAACAATGCATGTCATAGGTATTATGTCAAAACTAATCAATTGAGATATAGTCTCTCAATTATAGATCAATACAACAAAAAGAAAAGAGCATACGGATTACGTTCATGTGTTGTTCGAACGTGCAAACTATTGAAAAGCAATAAAGAACAAAAATGAGACGAGAATGCGACAAGTACACATTTGTAGTCTCACACATATCGAGCAAATTAAAATATTTGAATAATCTTTCAGACGGGGTGAACGAAATTCTGTTCATCAATGTTTGATTAATAATGCATAAAAATTAATCAAATGAAAAAATACTATATATTTAAATTCACAACGCTGTATATTGTGTAGAACTAATGATGCCTATAATTTATTATCGAATCTTAAATTTGGCATCACTACATAATCAATGCTATTTCTATCATCAACAGAGGATAGACAAATATAGATGAATGCGTTGATGTAAGATTGTCTTTAATCAATATTGATTTTATAGGCTTGAATATTTTCGAGTAACAATTCAACATTTCATCAAATGCGACTGTTTTTGGATTATTTTTCTTTCAAAAAATTATTTCGAATAAATTGTATACTCAAGCCATTCTCAGATTCAACATTCTTTTAACCTGAGCCTGATAGAAACCATTGCGATTAAGTTTGAGTTCGACAATTTTATTTGTTAGTCTAACATATAATAGATTGACTATTGTCGACGGATTGCAGTTATTTGACAATTGTTGATATTAGTTTTTTAATAAAAATCTGTGATACACATAAAAATATTTGCAAATTCATCACATTAACAACAAAGTGATCTCAACAGGTTATTATTATTATTATTATTATCAATAATAACAGTAAATCTTTCAAAAATTTGAACAAATAATTCAATCAACACAGTACTCGACGGCTGTAAAATTTCGAATGTCATGACTACAACTTAATTTTAAAAAAAACCGAAAAAAAATGTACTTTATAAGTTTTCATAAATATTTAACTACTTGCATTGTATTGAAACGTGATTTATTAATATTGGTTTTAATGTCTTGTTTACAGAGATTTTCAGAGATGAAAATAAATTTAAAAGCAATAATTAACATAACACCTTATTTCAAAGTAATTGGTTGGAAAGAAAATCATGGTTTATATCAACTTAGAATTGATTCATGCCAATCAAACAATACAAAACATGTGTATTACAATATTTTTTCAGATGAAATTCAGGCGATCGATTGTTTCTAAAATTTTATTGAATGATTATAACAATACTATTTAAGCCGCTCGAATAAATACTGCGTTATCAGTTTTTGGGCAGTCCTGTGCAAAATTAAATAGTAAAATTGAACTTCATTTCAGTGTACTATGATATTTGTTGCAATCCAACAAGATACAAATGCTGAAGATTCAAAACTTTTGCGGGAAGTATAATAATTAGAAACTAACTTCCATAGAAATAAGTAGTAAGAGGCTGAAATATTGGAATTGTTCTTTCATGATATGGAATGAACCACATAAAATGTATTTGACTCAATCATGTTGCAAAGAAAATGAATTTTGGTTCAATATGAATTGTCATCATCATCATCATCATCATCATAAATTAGCCATATTTGCAGGTAAAATATCATCGCAATCGGCCTTTCTCTATTACCGTATCAATATTTCAAAAACAACATTTACTCTGAATATCACTAATATTGTTCAATTCGATATAATCTTTCTGTCAAACTAATATATTTTCAATTGCTAATGTAATACTTGTACAAGAAGAAAACGAGTAGTTCTTCTAGTTTAAATCTTTATCTTGATTTTAATGACACCGTGAATAGTTTGTCTACATATATTTACTGTCGGAAAAAGATAGATGATTGGTAATTGATTGAGATAAAATATTTTATCGACGTGAAAAGCAAAATCAATCTGCTATTAAGCAATTATTCATTTACTCATTTTTTTTAAATGTGCGGATAGAAACATTAAAAAAAAGTAGCATTTCAAGAATTTTCAATAATAAAAAACCAGAAACTCATTTCTCTAAATCCGATAAGAAAATGGTAACTTCCAAAAACAAAAGAGAAAACTTCAATGCAAAAAAGCTGTTTCTCTGCATTCATACCACTAGCGCCATCTTTTTCTTTACTTAATCTAATTGGATTATTTCTATAGGCCAATGATTATTTTTATCCCCATTCCAAGATGTCAACAACTTTTTTTTTACTTATGTTAAAAGTGCGCATGACGATGTAAAGCAAATCTTTAGTCTATTTCTTGTGTTTTTTTAACACGCCTTTACTTAGCATATAGTACCACTGTCGCACGCATACCTTTTTTTTCCGTTGTATTTGATTAATTCTATCAATGAAAATACATTTCTTTTTGAAGTATCGCCTTAAGGGCTTTTTCTAAATACTAAAAACCCCAAAATATATTTATTAAAACACACTACTTTATGTAAATCAATTCATTTTTATAGATTTATTTTTCCTAATGTACTTGAATGGATAAGATATCATGTCACTATCACCACCAATATATTGTCTATCTGTAGTGAGCATAGATCCCTTGGCTGGTAAATCATCATTATGTAAGCGTTTGATTGATTCAAATAATGATAATTATCAATTATTTTTATCAAATAATGATAATACTAATATTTCTTCATGGTATTATTGGGGTTCAATAAAGCATCGACGATTAGATGAACAACGTGAAGCAATATTTCATTTAATTGAACATACATCAATATCTACTGATATTAATGAATCAATAGATAATTACTTGAAACGTATATCAATATCATCATTACGCGTGGAAGAAAAATCAACTTCACAAAGAAAACTATTTTCTAAAGATAAATTCAATATCAATGGATTTTTGTGTATATACGATTTATCATCGAATAAACCAATAGCAGATTTTATAATACTTCTTCATGCTCTATTAAAAACTCGTCGTTCAATCATAATTGCAACGACAAAAAATGATTTAGTTACTAATCAAACACTTCTATCTATTGAATTTGAACATTCTCTTCATTATTCATTACCAAATATACCTATTATACATACATCAGCACATGAACACGTTAATATACAATCGGTACTTGAATTGGCTTTACATGCATGTGATGAAACAACAAAAAAAGCTTTTCATAAAAAATATATTCCACCTAACTATATAGATGCTTATAAAAATGAACAATCATTAAAACATATCATACAAACTGAATATCGAGGATTATTAACTCGACATGTTCCTGATCTTCGTGTCGGTTCATGGGACAAATTTTATGAACGATGGCAAAATCATACATGTGTACAAACATTTATTGATATGTTTGGTAAAAAGCAAGCACAATGCTTATTTCATGAGCATATTGAAGAAATTAAAAGATGGAGACAAAAATTAATTGATGAAAGGCTAATTCCAATTATTGAAATGCTTGTAGGAGATCAAAAATCGAAATTATCCAGGTAGGACGATTTTTCTGTTTATGATAAACAAAAATTCAAATAGAATCGATTGAAAAAAATATTAATGTAATATTGCAATAGTAATAAAAATTTGATATGTGAAACAATAACAAACGAAGTATTCTGATTGATTTCTGTGCAAAAATATGTGTCTAGAGATTCTGTCTTTAAGTAACGTAAGAGAAGTACTTCTATGATAGTTGTATCATATGATGGGAACAACGAAGAGATTTGATCAATTCCTAATATATTTTAAATAGTAAAGATAATATTTTAGAACAACTCCAGGATGATATTCAACAATAAATTTTAAAGTTACGAATTCAAAAAGATCTACATATTCTTGATTCAAAAATGATTTAGCGAAAGAATGGTTGTCATAGTGATATTTTATTCATAGATTCCTGGGTTAGAGATAATTATGTTATCATAGAGTTCGATAATATTTAGATACATTAGTTCATATTCGTTTCATATTAATATTATTAATAAGATCATTGAATTCAAACGATAAAACATTCAAATATAATGTTTAATTCCCATGTTGTGTTCATTAAGCTCTCGTTCCCACAATTTTGTATATCTCTAGTTAGAATATAGATTTATAGATATGGTAGTGGAACTTAGTTTAAGATTTAATTTTTAAGTGTTTAGCTTGTTGAAAAATGTAGAGTCTACTATTTTAAAGTAACGTGTAGTTATGTATAGTTTATTTATCATTATCTGAAACTTGTAAAAATAATTTTCGTCTATTAAGAAGAAAATTAGTTGTTTCGTTCCTATAGTATTGACTAAACAATTTTCAAGAGATCTATTTGACCCGTTAAGATTGTCGATTCCTCGTGTTGGACATTGGTTTTAAATAAAACACTGATCAATAAAGATGAATGAATCTTTTTTTACAGATGTCTAAATTTACTTTACACAGGCAGAAGATATTCTTAGCAACAAAGAACAACACAGAGTTATCAATATATATATATATTCGAACATCTGTTTGATAAAAGTGGAAAAATATTATACTAGTAATTTGAGTTTACTTTAGGCGGAAGTTTAATAACTGATAAATTGCATTTATGTCAATACTGAAAAGTGTTGGAATCTTCAACTAAAGACTACAGAGTCGCTAGATATATTTTAACGCTATTTTGTTTAAATGTAAATAGTGATCCTATTTTTAGAAGTTTGAAGAATTGATTGTCAGATTTTAACCTCGAATTCGAATGTTTTTCCTATTTTTAAAGATATAATTACGTTAACAGTTTGTTATATATGTCGGTCCCGTAAATTTGCAGATTCAAGATTCTTTCTTTCAGAATAATAAAACACCAAAAAGGCTTGAAACTTTTGACAGTAAACATTTTTCAGTGAGACTTGGTTATAAATAAATGTGGAAACTTCGGATTTCATCCGAAAGTTATGTGTACTGCGAAAAGCGCATGGGACGTATGAGCCATTCTAGAATGTCTGAACACCAAAATTATCATGAGAAACTAGGCAATTTGATTTCTGGATGCAGTTTTTGTGCATTTTGAGACGTTTTTCANTTATCGTGCCTACGGCCGGCCGGCCGGACACACTGACCGATTCTAGAGTGTACTCACTTTTTGAGTGCACAAAAACAATATTCAGTTGAAATTCGAAAATCAGTATTTTTAGTGTCTATGAAGGACATCACTGTAGCCATTTAAAAGCTAACATAGCAATACAACTACCGATGGTTTAATCAAGTGAATATTAGGGGAAAATACTCGCGTTTCAGATCTTTTCATCTTTTATTTGTCATGATGCTTAAAAAAATAATGTAACTTTGAGGATCGAGTCTAAAACTATTATTTTATATATATTATATTTATCAGTCGATGTCTTTAAATGATTTTCCTGAAAATAACAACTAGATCCATTGCTAAATGCATGCACATCTAGTCATGAAACTGTTTTGCTTTGTAAATAAATGATTGTACAATAATAGGGAGACTAGTCGTTATAAAAATGCATATATTGACAAGATATTTCAGTAATGAAATGCTATTTTTTACTTTGTAGAAATTGGGAATATGTGCGTTCACAAATGCAAAAACATGCCCAATATTCTTCAACTGTGATACCAACACCAATGTGGTCAGATTCAGAACGTAAAAATACAAACAATGCACTTATCATTCCTGAAGATCTACTTGATACATTTGAAGCTCGTCTTCGTTTTGAATCGTATCTAAATAATCGTCAAGTTGAACAAACACGTCGAATGAATTGCCGATTATTTTTCGATTTATTAAATCGTTTTTCTAATGCTGGCCTTATTCATTATGGTGATTCCTATGATAAAGATTCTGTTTATTTTTTGGGTCGTGAATGCTATGAATCATTGAGTGCACATGATCGTTTACGTATATTTGCATTACATCAATCATATCTCTATCGTTTAATATGTTTAAAATTTGTTGAACTATTATTTGAATCATTAGAAATTTTCATAAATACATTTGAACAAATGAATTTAACAACAAAATTAAATCATGAGAAGAATTCTTATAATAGAAAAGCAACAACAATTACAATAGATGATATATTTCAAAAAGAAATTATCGAACAAATTAAACATGACTCGAGGTAAGAGGATTTTCGACTTATTCGAGTATGGAATCAATTTGATTATTAGTTGGAAGTCTGACACAGTGAAATCTTTAACTAAGCATTTGGTATGACATTTTCTTTAAGTGTAAACATTCGCTCTACGACTTTCCAATGGAAAGAACCAAACTTAAATTTACTATTATGATCTGAGATAAAAGTTGCACCAACTATGCATGCTGATCATTTCTGAAGGAATCTTGAAAGCTCACTAGTAGTTTTGCAAATGGATATCTGTTCATAAAATGATATAATTTATTAAAACTAGAGAAAGCTTTAATGAAGTTCTATACATTATATTGAGGTTTTTTCTTTTAAAAATGAATGTTGTTGCTTATAGTCAATGTCGTCAGATAGTAATACTAAAATATAAATAGATAAATAGAAAGTTTGTTTCAATACTTCGAGAATGATGGGAAATCTAACACTTTTATAGTAAATTTATCTTAGTAAGAACTGTAACACTATTGATTTTGAATTTGGAAGCCAATTTAGATGTTATTCTGAGATAGGAATAGGAAATTTTGCTTTAAAAAAAGTAACTATAACTAAAGAAGGAAATATTAGAAGTACAAACTCTACAGACAATGTATATGGCTATTTACGGGTGACAAAAAATTGTCATCGTGCGATATTTCGTCATAACTCAGCATCTAAGAAAAGTATTAAGAACATATTAAAGTAAAAAAAGAGATTAAAGAATAATGAAAAGTGGTAGACTGCACATCAGCAAATATAATTTTCTAATTAAATCTAAAAATAAAACAAAGTTCACTACCCTAACACCAAGCATAGTGATATTATTGAAACATTGCTTTTATCGATTTTTTGAAAAGAATTTCTTGAATATAAATGTATATAGATATAAATAGGGATCCGTTATCATCACTATACTGTACAAAGAAGTTGGTAGAGGATTTCTATTGTTTTTATTAAGTATCGAATGAATCATGTTTTACCCATGAATGTGTATTGTTCAGTTTTTTAAACTTTGAAAATAATAGAATTGAATTTATTATTTGTATGAATATAGATATCAATCATTAAACGCACGAGAAACTGATCGGCATCGTCTAATAATGTGTCATTGTCATTTTCTATACGATTGTATTTATTATCCATCGTTAACTATCAATCAAATATTGAAACAACGTCGACGTTCATTTAAACGACGAAAATCTTCATCGATATCGTTGTTTAGTAATATGAATGTTGATGATAATTTTTGTCCGTATACAAGAAAAATTTTATCCAACAATAATGATGACAATGAAACAAGAATTACGCAAAGATTTGAAATCGGTTGTCCCATGGAGAATAATTGTGCAGATATTCGTATTGTCAATGAAATCTTATCGAAATTAAAATCCATTAATAATAATAATAATAATAATAAGTATAAATGGCTGTTGTTTTACTTCAGAAAAATAAATTTTTTTTTGTCCAATTAGAAATGTCCTAATTTGTGGAAATGATATTGATGTGGATCATTTTTTTCGAATAATATCCGTAAGTTATAATCAAACTTTGTTGGCAAGAAAAAATAGAATCAATGATCTTCTTTTATTTAGAATGAACAAAATAATTTGCACATAAATTTTCTCACATTGAAAAATCTAAAATTTCAACCAATTGATGGTTAGATTTGGCTTTATGTTTAAATTAAGCTTATTTTCAATTTTCTTTAGGTTATGTTTTTGTTTCATCAAATTCTCAAGAAATTTTACAAGATTTTATTTCTGAGAAAAAAATTCAGTTAAGCATTGATCGTAAGTGCAAAGTCATATGAAAACAAAAAAGGTTTCAAAAAGAAAAACTTTTGAATTCAGATATTCAAACTGTGGATCTGCATTCTCAAATTGATGGTAATTCCATTTCGAACATTCCAATTGATATAATTAAAACATCACTCGAACATCTTCTGTCCAATGAAGAATCTCAAAATAACCTGCAAAAACCTGTTCATCTTCGTATATTACTTTGTTTTATGTGTGGAAGTGAAACCAATGATGTCAAAAATTTTTTCTCACAATTATCTTCACGTTGTTCTCTTATGATTAACAATCAATCGTCATTTATGATTAATACATTTCTTGGTCGATCAAATCGAAAAGTAAAACAAAAAGGACTGAAGTGAATCTATAGAAAAACTGTAAATCTTTTTTTTTTTTATTAGATTGAATTCATTCGGTTTCATTTCATTCGTTATTTGCAATGAAATTAATTGACTTTGATGGGTTTATTTTGTTTTATGATCGCGATCGAAAAGGAGCTCTTAATACGATGATGTAAGTCCATGAAGTAGTCTTCATTCAGAAGTTTTCAATTCAAAATTTATATATGAAAACATTTTCAATACCTCTACCATTTCTAATTAGACACATAATCCTTTCTATCTTTAATTTTCATTTTGAAGTTTTTTAGTTGGACTAATGATTCTTTTAGTTACTTGAAAGATAGAAGATTAATATGAAAGGACATCAACATGAAATATGGATAGTTCAGTCAATTACAAAAACGATGTGTTTCTAACATACATTATACACTAATCAGACATAAATAGAGACATAACAAAAGTGAATGCAATTCGACTCCCTAGATAATTACTACTATTTACTTTTCAAACATTAAACTTCTGCATGGAATGAGATTTTTCCGTTTAGTTTATATTTTCATGAGCATTTATACTTTCAACGACGTTAATACATAAGACTATTAGTAAAAGAGAAATAACTTGCGGATTAGGAAATTTACTGTCAGCTTGCAAATAGCTTCCTAAACTTATAGCATCATATGAAGAATATAATCAGTATTACTGATTATTATTTGACAACTGTTTTTGCAATCATTTGAAATATAAAGTGATCATTATTTAATCTGATACAGGTGTTGATGGTTTTTTCCTGAGAACAGTAAATAAATAACTATGCGTTCTATGATTAAAGAGATTGAAAATTGCAAGTTTTCTTTAAGTGTGTAGTTTTGATCATCTCAATGCGACGTTTTTCCAAAAGTCTCAATGTTAACTTACATAAAATCAGTTGATTTGTCTTACCGAGAATTTAGAAAAAAGGAATTCTATGATGTATTAGCCTTCGATAATTAACATTGAAGTCAATCATGTTATGAAGCTTTTTCGAGCATAATCTCAGATACGAACTGCACTCCCACTTAGTTTCAATTAAATAGTGAGTGCGCAGAAGGGAAACTCTTTCTATCGGCTATGTTGATTGTATTTCCTGGATCCAATTGCTTAATGATCATCTTTCCTTTATCAAAAACATCAAACTATATGCCTCAGAAATAATTTCATATTTTATTATTTTTTATTATTATTTAACTTAGATATCTGGAAACATACATTTCAATCAAATTAAAAAATGAGTCAAAAGAAAAGAATAATCCGGATGAAAAAACGAATGAAACAACGAACATATGTCCGCCTAGTTACATTCTATCGTGTGTGAAAGAAGCCTCCTTATTAAATACAAGAAAATCTTTAACTGAGACTCCAAAAACCAATTTTTGTGTACAGTGTAATAGTGGAACCATTAAAAATTTTATTGAATGTAAATATTTGAATTTAACTCATTACTGTAATACTTCATTTATTCTTTTTGTCTTAGCACATCTTTTACCTTTTCTGAATCAATGTGCGAACGGCAAACATGAAAATAAAACTCAGAATGATAGATATCAAACTGAAGAACTTCTTACTGGCGTCACATCTTATTTCGAGTAAATCAAATAATTCTTTCTGTTATTTAGAAGAAAAAAACATATTCTTTGTTTTCATTGCTATTAATAGTAGTCGTGCTGGTCATTCATCTGTTCAAGATTTGATGGCACGTAGTCTTGAACATACACATGAGTCAATAATAATGAATAGTTTAAATAATGATCGAATGAATTCATTGACTTTAATAAGTAAATCAAATGCAGATTCTCCAAAGCATCATCATTCATCATCAACGCCAACTAATCCTGAACAAAGTAAAACAAAATAGAAATGAAGATCTTAGAATAATAAGTCATTTTAGAAATAGGATTTAAAGAAAAAAAAATGATTGAAATACAGGATTTTAAAATTCAAGTTTTCGCACAGACGTCATTGATATACGATCATCGATTCTGTATAAATAATACTAAGTTATAGTCTAGAATTTTCTTTAATATTTGTGAAATGAAGTAGATAGTTGATTTGAAAAATAGATAGAATAAATAAATCTCTTTATGATTCACACGAGCAAATAGATTATGTTGCATTATTTTATTTCATGCGGATCGTACTAATACCTTTTTTATGTATAGTTTTCTCTTATCGATCATATCCTTACTTATCGAATTCGACCAATGGTACTGACTCAACAATTGTGCCGACAACACCAGTTGATCCATCCATACCAAATTTCTCTTTTGTTTCATCCACAAATTCTATATCTGATTATCAACGTCAATATTTTCAAAAGTCGACTAGCATGCGTTTTGCTAAACTAATTGAACATCCAAGTAAGTTCATATATCTATTTTATTCATTAAAACTAGTCTGTAGTTAATGTGCCCTAATCAAAAACAGTAAAACTTAGGTGGTTAAGGCTAAAACATAATTATCTATTTATTCTAGTAAATTATTTAACATTTAACGGTAACGTATATGTATTCGTGCTTGTAACTTTATTGCTTATTGTTTTTTCATTCATAAAATCTCTCTAAAAAATCATTTCACATCCTCATGCATTACATTTTCACGGATAATTTGTTGATAATAACTGAAATAATAGAAACCCAGCAATTTTCACGGACAACTTGCTATTGCTTTTACCGATTGCATCCAAATATTAAAACTTCTTTTCTATTCTTGTCTTTAGCTAATCTAACCAACTATGAACCATCGTTCAATGATGACCATGTAAGTTTAAATAAAAAATAAAGCTTCTTAATGAAATTCTCTTTCATCAATCATATATTGTGTTTACAGTCATTGTTGCGTCGGAAAATTTCGGACGTTGAAGAAATAAAATTTCATTTATATAAACATCGAACTGCTGCTCATGTTAAAGTTCCATTAGCAACACCAGAAATAATTGAATTAAACGAAATAACACCTTTTTCGATTCAAGAATATTATGATGCATCATCTCCGAAAACAGATAGTAATAAAAATGATCTTATTGATTCTTCGTCATCTATTATTCAAAGTAATACTGTCGATGAATCGGTTACGGATTCGTCAAAACAAACAAGAGGTATAACTTTAATTTATTAATTTTCTTCGTATTTGAAATTTATTGAAATATTTTTTAATTAGTTACTGATTCATCGGTCGACAGTTCAAGTGATGAACGTTTACGAACAACATCAACACCACCACAAAACGTTGCTGTCTTACAAAGAAAAGTATCCGATAGAAAAATAAAACGCATACGCGCTAAACAAAATGATCTAGCATGTTCAGCATCAAGTAGTGAAGTTTTAAAAAAACGTAATGAAATTTTATGAGTTACTAATTTTATTTAAAATTATTTTGTTCATTTAGCTGGATCTGATGAAGATATTTTAAATGACGATGATCAAGCTAATCAGAAAAAGAAGCGTCGGCCAAGTTTTAAACGACGAAAAAAGAATATGTATGATCAAGCACAAACTGATTCAGGCATTGATTCTAGAATGGGTAAGTCTTGTTTTGTTTTTTATTGCATCACCAGAATAGTATAGCTCCTAAAACAGGAAAATGAGAATCCTAGAAAATCAAAATTTTCGACTTCAGATTTTGTTTTCTAATTTTGATTGTCTCTCTCTGATTGAATCTGTGAAGTATAAACATTTTGTAATCTATAGTACAGCAGCGACCATTTAACATGTAGTAGACATCATGACTGTTCAAAACAATTTCGTTTTCCACTGGAACATTTTTCATCTCTAAGTTGAAAATACAGCCCAAAACTATTTTTTGTACAAGCAAAATGTAATCATACATATTTCTACTTGCTGAATACTGATTTTCATCGTAAAAGTAAGTTCATAAAATGAAAGATATCTAAAAAACAAAGATGAATCTGTAAATGATTCTTGCTTGAATGTTTCTTCCCATATAGCTAAATATTTGATATGTTTAACACTTGAATGTTTTTATTTTATCTCTCATACCGTTTTTTTCCAAATAACATTTTAAATGTACATAGAGTTCTAAGTCAATCGTCGACCACTTTCTAAGTTAAAATTAAATTTAATCATGGGAAAGTATATAAAATATAAAATTTAGCATTGTATTGAGAATTTGCTATACTGAGAATTAACTTGTTAGACAATAAACTTCCTATTCAATTGATTGAAAACTAAAATAAACTAATTCTAAGGGATATTTTTTAATTTAGATTCAAAAGATTCAAATAGAGCATATAATACGCCTGAACCTTCAACAAATATTATTATATCAAACGAAGAGGATTCAAGTGTTGGTGATTGTGTAAAAGATAGCAAAGTAACATGAAAAGAAAAAAAGCTCAATTATGTTCACTCTTTTTTTTGTTTGTTAAGGATGCATCCATTGAAGAACTGGAAGAAAGACCAACAGCTAATTGGATTCGTCGTCAACTCCAACATTTTGCTCAAGCTAGACGTGAAGTAAGTTTTTCAGTTCTTCACGAACCAATACGATGAATCATCGTTTTCATTCGTTATAGAAAAATGAATTAAAATATCGATCTCCTGCTCTAACAACAATATCTTCTCTGCCTCCATCAAAAGCAGCTATAGCAACAAATCCATCTCAAACCCATCAAAATACTTCTCCTTTTTCGTCTCTTGAAAATTCTTATCAACATGTTCCAATTCGTTTAAAACTTAGTCGATGTATATTATCAAATGAAACAGGCATCCCATTATTCGTTGAAAAATGTATTCAATTCATTGAACAACATGGTTTAACTATTGAAGGGCTTTATCGAATATCTGGCTATAAAAATCAAGTTGAATTAATTATTAATAAACTTAACGAAGATCCAAATTATGACCTTAATTTATTACAAGTTCCAGCAAGTGCTGTCGCAACAGCATTTAAAGATATGATGAGAAAATTAGATGAACCTATTTTATCATTAGAACAATTTGATCAATGTCAACTATTAACAAGTAAAAAGAGAGAAAAAGAAAACAAAAAATGATTTTGTTTTTATATAATTGTTTTCTTTTCTTTTTTTGTTAAACTTTAGTTGATCAATTACGAGAACAAAATTTTATTCCATTACAAAAGGCTTTATTACGTACAAGCGATCTTAAATATCGAACAAATAAATATATATTTAAACATCTTCATTTGTAAGTTTAACAATTTCCGTTTATGGATTATATAAGAAAAAACGTAACTATTTTAGTGTTTCTCAACATACTACGTTAACTCATATGGATTCATCGAATTTAGCTGTTTTATGGTGGCCAAATTTATTTCAACCACAATTTCATGATTTACGTACAGCTGAACAAATCTGTCAAAAAGCAAAACCATTAATTCAAGCAATTATCGATAACTATCCAATTATTTTCAATTCTGATCAAATAAAAGAAAAAGTTTGATTCTATTCTTCTATATGTATTGGTGTTTGTTCCTTCTAGTCAACAACGGGTGCTTCCGTGTTGTGATTTTTTTTTCTTTGTTGTTTAATTGAGAATTCTTGTATCTATGTGCGTTTGCTAGTCGTTAATTTATCTCTATTCCATGCAAATAATTTGAAAATATTTGTTTCGTTGTTTTTTTTCTTTTGTAATTAGAACAGTAGTTTTTTTTTGTTTTTTTTCTCGTATTGTATTTATCTATATACATGTATTTTGTGCATGTCGTTGGATTTTCTTTAAACAGTATCAAGTCAATGAATGCGATTATTGAGAAATACTAACTAAGAGTTCCAACAGAAGACGATATTGTATGTGTGTAAATATATTTGGATACATAGATATGTGAATGTGTTCTGCTTTCTTCTTTTGGTTGTTGTCTATTTTCAGTGTATTGTTTTCTCTTTTTTTTTTCGTATAAAAGCTGAAAAAAAATATATAAACACAAGTATTGGTATTTAACTTAACTCTTTAGTGGCTGTGCATTCAAGTACTAAATAATTCCACATCGGAGAAAATGACTATCTGTACTTTTTTGCTGTATGAATTGAAAATATTCTCTCTCTCTCTCTCTTTCGAAAATACAATATTTTGTGATGAAAGTAACTTTGTGAAAATGATTTTTATGCTTTTTCATATTCGAGTTTGGAATTATCAGAAAATAAGTTACTCTACGTTATGGAAATACGGCGGGTAGTAGTTTTAACATTATGTCTCGTGAAATAAAAAGAACAAATGAAGTAGGCATTTGACACAATAATTTTATTAAACATCATATAAAAAGCGAGGGGAGTAATAAGAAAAAATTCTGACGAAGAAATGCATTAAAACATTGCTTTTCTTTTTAAATTCATCATCACTCACGAAATTTTTATTTTTGTTACTACGGAAATTTTTCCTTTATAATTTCACACTTATCTCAAGATGTGATTCTTCCTTTAAGCGGAAAATATGTATTGTGATCACTAGCATGATGCAGTACTTTTCGGTGCAAACTTCGTGATCGTATTGCTTAGAAAGCTAGTTATTAATACAAATTATGGCATAGGAAAAATAACATATGATAATAAAATTCTGTGCAAAAGACTGCATGTAACGATATTTTCAATTGAATTTGAATCACTATTCACGAAATTGAATTGTTTCTCGCTAATGTTCGTAGAAATATTGCTTAAAAGTGCTGTAGTTATTCAATAGCTGAATACGTAAATAGTATGCAAAGAGAAGGAAAAAGAAAATGCAGTGGACAACCAGAACGAGGGAAAATGAAAAGGCTTCAACATCAGCTTTTATTCAATGGAAAATTAAATATCATTCGGTCACAAGGTACAAGCAAAGAACGAATCAAACACAATGTGAGTAATACATCTATTAGATTTTGCGATTAAGGAGAATTTTAGAACAAGCCATATTCTGCGTTCGCAATTTGTTAAAAATAAGTTAAATATATTTCATTAATCAGTTCTCATACTATTGTCGAAAGTGGACTTGAGCAAGATTTTAAAAACTAGAATACAGCCATGCCAGTCTCTCAAGTATTTCTTTTACTAGATAAATAATTTCATGGAAGAAAAATGCCTACACGATTCGACTTCTTTGAAAAGTAAGATCCTCCTAATATGTAGTCAACTGAAACATGTAAAGAGTTCGATCTACTGCACTCGACACACTATCGAATATCAGTTGTTTAAGATGCAGCCATTGATTTAGTTGAAAAAGCTTGTTAGCGCAGCCTCTTTGGGGTTAAAGTGTGGAACTTACATATATCCATTAGGCTTCCTAAAATGAAAAATATACCTTCATTTCCAAAATCTATAATCAGATCATCACCTATTTGCTGATGTCTGTAATACAGGGTTAATTGTTAGCTGGCATCTTTAACAATAACAAAGACTTGTTGTTGAGGTCGCTAAAGTCTGTAATAGGTAGGCCTTCCTTTTTTCGTATAGGTTTTAATTTAAAAAAAGGCGAAAATGACAGCCTAATTAGCCTAGCTCCTAATTAGTACAGTTTTAAACTCATTAATATCTATAATGGAGAAGGGGAAGTTGCAAAAATCTCGCTATTAAACTTACACGCGCTATTTTCTTCGAAAATATATGTGAGTTTCATAAAAAAATTGCTGCAAGAGTTAGTTTTAAAAACTACTTCAAATAAAATACTACTATCATCAGACAACAAGAGCAGACATACTCTTCGAAATAAGTCCATCCTTTTTTTAAAGTCAATTGAGCTGCCAAATTAGTTAATATTCAAGATTTCGATTTTTACCTTTTTCATTGTACAATCGTGAATTTGAAGTTTTTTCTTTCTTTCGAAATTATTAATTAGTTTTCAATTCTAGAATTCACTTGAATATCATCAAAACATGAAGATATATTTGAAAGATATTCTTAAAGAGCAGTCCTAGGTGCGAAAACGTAAAGTAATGATAAGATTTCTTGATAAAAAAATCTCACTGAGAAGGCTGTACCATCATGTATTGGTAATTATTTCACCTAAATAGTAGTTTTATCATGAGTCTTAAAATTCACAACGTGTATTTGACACAAGAAAACATTTGAAATAAAACAAATCAGAAGTAAAAATAGTTGGGTATGAGTTTTGAAAATATTTCGATGTTTGTCTGAAATCTCTTGATTATAATATTCATGAAGATTATGTCCATGATAGATAAGCTCTTTGCTATGTCGGAAGAGAAATGAAAGAAAAATAGTCTGAACCATAAAGTTACGTTTCAAATTTCAACGTGAATGATAATTTCTTGCTGCTTCTTATGTATTGCAATTTTATTACGTTTAAAACCATGTATGAGTGTGATTAGAAATGCACTCTAACATCAACGCTATTTTAGCAATGATTGTTTAAAAGTCATTCGACGAGTATTCAACAACTCTAGAGAAAATATACAAGAGCTTTGAGAACTTTTATGGCAATACTAATTACCAAAGGAAAATATTGTCTATACATTTACAAGTTTTTTAAGCTAGTTCGATGACAGTGTTCAATAAAGATAACCTGATCGAACATGTAAGTCGTTACAATGATTCATATTCTTGTACCATTGAAAGAGTTCAATTCATGACTGGTACAATTCGTATTAGTATTGATGTACGAGGAGACCTTTCTCACGGTGCGTATACTTTGAATGTGACTAATAGAAATACATACTAACTTTACATTGATATATAGGTCCTATCCCCGACCCAATGTCTTCAACTTCGGGGCTCATCGATGATACATCGCTGGTGAAAAAACAATCACCTATTAGTGAAAACTTCATTGTCAGAAACTCGAGTCACCAGTATCTTGGCAAGTAATCTTATTCTTTATATTACACTTTAACGCGTCCGTTTAATAGGTTACCTTGATTATCCTGTGGATGAATCTTTTTATACAGATGGAAAGACGATTGCTTTTCAATACAGTTCTGATAATTATATGCCCGTAAAACTCTTCAAATTTAATGAAGACTTACTTGGTACATTCTCATAACACAAACATTTAAGAACTTATGTTTTCAGTGGCGTATCCAGCACGGTAGCAATTGGGCAATTGCCACCCAAACGAAATTTTATTGCTACCGATTTCTTTTTTAGTACAGGCAATTGCCCATCGTAAAAAAATAAGAAAATTTGTGTACAGTTAAAGATTTGAGAACTGTTTTCTTTCAACACATTTGCTTGCGGCGAGATTTAATCAAGTGATTTACAAAAATCAATCTTCAATGTCTTCTAGCTAAAGAATGATCACCATAATAATTCATTGATATTTACTGACAAAATACTCTCTATCTCTTATACACTCAAATTTGCTAAAAATAAAGGTGGATAAATGTTCAACGATCTTTCTACTTCTACGAACATAATTCATATGATACAGAAACGACTGAATCAATCTAAATTAAAAAATTTCGCAACATATGTTGCAACATGATTTGTGCAATGTAGAATTGAAAACGTGAGCAAATTATATAGAAAATTAAAATAAAATCGATTGTGTAAATGACAGTGTTTTGAAAACGTTTTCACAACTTATTTCACATAATAAAAGTACTACATTAGTAATGAAATGACAATATATGTAGTTCACAGGATGTGCATATTAGTTAACAGTACAACTAAGAAAAATAACTTTCATGATTGAGAATTTGTTGAAAATATAGATGGAACAATGCTTGTTGCTTGTCATTGTCCAATGTAAGAGAACAAACTAATACGTATCATTGTGTGATCGATGAAAGAAGATTAACTGAGCTTTTTCGTTGCCTAACGAAAGAGAAGAAAAAGACACTGATAATTTTTCGGCGAAAAAAGATAAAATAATACTCACCCTCACCCACACCCTTCTTCAAATAAAATATTCAAATATATGAAATTGAAAAAATAGATTTACGAAACACGGGGGAAAGCAGCGAATTCATCTGTTAACGTAGGATGACTACAGCTTTCTCTTCAAATACACAACGGCTTCTGTAATGCGCATAATTTTTTTAAATTATTGCCCACTATTGCTACTCAATATAAATAATTTAGCTGGTGAATTGCCACCTACTTAAAAAATCCTGGCTACGCCACTGAATAATTATATACTACAAAAATAAAAGGAATTTCATTCATTCTTACACAAGTCCAAATAATTATTAGCGGTTTCATCATGACTTGAATTATAAATTCCTTTATGAAAATTCTCGATTCCATGAAAGAGACAGCTGCATATTGTTCAGACAGCTGATACAACTCTAGTAGCCATCACAATAGTATGTATCAGAAGTGCTACCAGAATTATTATATCTTTTGAGGATCAGTAGAGTCAAACATGTAATCCTATTATACATATGGACCTTATCTATGATTATTTATATTACAAGAAAAAAACATACTAGTTTAAATATTAGTATATTTATTACTCCTATTTATAAGATATAGAAGATTATGAAAATGAACTGTTAAGTATATTATATCCAAGAGAAGCCTTTAATCTTGCTCTATGGAAATGTTTACACAACAAAATTTTTTTTTCTATTCCATAAATACTCATCAAAAGCAATTTTTATTATCAATACGGTTAATGATAACTTTTATTAGTTTCATAAAATAAAATTTATGATTTGCAATAGCACAATTTGTATATTTATTTTTTGTTTTAATGAACAAATTAAACTCACCCAATTCATCTATGTTTATCAAACCCATTCAAGAAGAAATAGTGATATCAATACTGTGTATTTGATGCCTATATGTGAGTTCACAATGCCTCTATAGTCGAATAATAATCATTGATTTCTTGATATACGCCATGTTTTTTTTTCTATACTACCTGCAGAGAACACAATAAATAATACTGTTCACATAGTACTTGTAGTTGAAGTGTGATTAAAACAATTCAATGTGATTAAGTCATTTTAGAGATAGTTTTTCGTGAAAACACAATGAACAGATGTATTAACAGCTTATTATACTGTGTTGTATGTCAAGCCTGCATCTTGCCGTTATTTGATATTTGTTCATATATGAACGATCAGACAGACAATAGGTATTATTTATATATGCTATCGCATGAACTTTGCGTAATGACTATAATGTTCAAATTGAATTTCGACAAAGATATTGATAGTGTGCGTGTATATATTTAATGTCGGTATAGCACAATGGTATAGAGAATGAACATTCTTTCTTTTTTTCTTGTTGTTATTCATATTCACCTTCTATCGCTAGCCTACTGGCTTTCTCTCTCTCTCCTAGTCTTTTGTTTCTTTTTGCTCTGTTAGAAGAAGCGAACAACACGAGAGTAGGTGTATTCATTCATTCGCGATCGCCTGCAGTCAAAGGTGTTGTAGTTGACCGTAGTGTGTGTGTGTGTGTATATATTGTCACTTTTTTCTCATTTTTATACACAAGTGACCTTGACAAGCGACAATATACATCGACTAAAATACTGCTTTATTAATTCATAGTCAATCGTAATAATGATCGACAAACAACAAAACTAATGTATGTCTGTTATGAATCAAAATTTCTTAGCATAGTCTCACTCTCTCTTACTCTCATATATTTTAGTTTCAAGTGTTTCAGTAGAACAAAGCATAATAATATGGGCACATGTTATAGCAAACGTTCAGCTTGTTATGATTTAACTCAAAATCATCATGCAATAACAATTTGTACACTAAAATCGCCTGGAACACCACCAGCAACATTACGTCGTTTCAGTAGTTTACGTCACAGTGTAAAATCATTTTCGTCGATGGCATATCAACGTCGAAGTTTTCGCACACGATCAACGACAGGTATTAAGCAAAGTCCGAAAACTAAACATTTATGTATTGTTAAATATAATGAATCGAAAGAAGCACTTGTTTGAGTTTGCTTTTACCCGGTGTATGAAATACTATCTATAAAGCATATTATTATGTATTCACTTTTTTATTACTCGAGTTCATGTTACAAGTATTATTTGTTGTGTTTTTATGTTTGTCTTCTGTTTTTTCCGCATTCACATTAAAAGCAATAACAAAAAGACAAAAACGGTTAAATGCGTACAAAGATTCGTAGATTGAAGAAAAAATAATAATAATAATAATAAAGGACGGTATCCTGAGAACTTAATAAGGATTAAGTAGTAGAGTATATCACTCCTTTTTGTAATATTAGGAGATAAGTCATTATGCAATTAGAAATTCTTTGATGCTGTTCAATTATTGAAGAAGAATTAGCATAGTTCTTCTTTTCTTTTTTTATCAACACAAGGAATGTCAATGAGAAGACATTTATCAGTTTAAAAAGATATTCAAATGCGAACGACTCTTGCATTAATAAATGAATCTCGTAATGATATAAGATTATGCGCTAATAATGAGCCATGCACATTTTCATACCATTGCGTTGATCGGCCACTGAAAATTGTTGGAAAAAAAACTTGTTTTTGTTTTTCTGCAATTCAAATTAAGAAAGCAAACAAACCCGAAATCTACGCAAGTAATTTGAGTCACTGTCGTATGATTTGGATGCACATTGGATGGCTTTATATAATAATGTTTATGATAATTAATGCCAATACCCCCCGGTAGAAAATGATTTTGCAGATGATCGATTGATAGAGCACCAACAATGATTGCATTAGCATCAGGTGCCGAACGTAATGTAACTTTTTTTGAAAAACTATAAAAAAAAGATGATGTTGTAAAAGATGAATCAAGAAGATCTATTACCGAAATTCACAAAATGAACGAACAGGAATATAATCGAGAAAATTCACTACATATTGCACTATTTCCTTATCGTCATCGATCTTTTCTACTGTTCGACTTTCAGCAACATGATTATCCCATAGATAACATTCATGTAATACTCTCTGATAAACCTGCTTGACATTTACATTTGGTATATCAACTGAACATTTCCATATTGGTAAATTGTTTTTATCTATATCTGATGTTGATGTTACGGTTGGTTTATGCATGAATACATCAACATCCTCAACATTTGTTTGAACATTCTTAAATTTTGTCAATGACAAGCGCTATGAATAGGCAAAAAGAAATGATTCCTGAAATAAATACAATCTGTTCATATTTTTTGTTTTCTTTTACTTGAAGAAATTCTTCGCTGTTTTTAGAAATATATTTTCTCAAATGAAATTCGCCATTGCATGTATGAGTGACGAGTTCATCCAGTCGTTTTGTTCTTCTGGGCGACGGTAATTTGAGCTCTTCAGTAAGCGTACTCGGAATCTATAAACATATAGAATTTATTTCTTACTAAAAAAAAATGTAATATTTTATTGTTCATACTCGGCAAAGTAAATCGACATTGAGTATCATGATCATAAGACAATGTTCTAATATTAGTCGTTCATTTTCTTGTTGAATAGTATCGAGTTTCTCTTTTCTCAATTTCCACCAAAGAATTTTTGATGATTTATTATGCATATCATAAAAAGATTGAAAGACAGACGGAAGAAAAATTCGTGCCAAATTTCGACAAGTAATCTTTATATGAAAACAGAAGCCACAATAATTATATAGAAAGATAGACAACTCTTCTTCATATATCCTTACTTGGTTATTTCCCGATCGTATTGAAATATCAAGTAGAAATCGAAGAATTGTTTCTAGTACTTCACGACTCTCATCCGGTAACATTAAAAAAGTAAGTCGCAAGGCTAATAATTGTTCTTCTTGTGTTATACCTAAAAAATAAATACAAAAAATCTTGGTCTGTTTTTTCTCAATTGATAGAGAGAGATTCATTACATTTAAGTAAATCACATAAAAGACTTGTTATTGATGGTGGTATAATACATTCTGGTAGTTCTCGAAAATATTGTCGTATAACATCAGCAACAACAAATGGTTGATAGTCATCAAATTTAATTGTTTCTACATGCGATTCGCTGTAAGAATCGTTCTTTAATTCGATTTGTGAACGTAAATGGTCAATTTTAGATTTTACGCCCGGTTTACGAAATAGTCCATCGCATTTACCAGCATTTATACGGAGATATTGTAATGCATTCACTATCGATATTGGAAGAACATGTCCCGTTGTTTGCTGATAAACACGTAATGGAACACCAAATACACGTTTGCCTTTCCATGTTGTTGATTTTGGAAGTTTGTTTATTTTTGCAAGAGTTCTAATCAAATAATTACGATCATAGAATAACATAAACAGATTCTCGAACACTTACATTGTTTCATAGTTATATACATCGTTTGAATTACAATTTTCTTGTGCCATTTTTCGTAATTTCGATAATGCTTTAAGATAGTAAAAAATGTGCCATAGAAAAAAAAATCGTTTTTTTAAATTTTTTGACTTACCTGTTTCACGTAAACGATCAATATCATTTGATAAAAGTAAATGAATATTTATTTCGTTATTATCAGTACGCATTGTTAATATTTCAATTAAACCTTTTTGATCAACTGCTTCTCTAAAAACAAGAATGGAACATGTCCATCGATATCTTATGACTTTAAACTACATTGAAACTAATTGAAAAGAAAATTATTTCTCTCAGAACATTGATATTGTTTGGTCAGACGAAAGAAGCCTCCTGATCCAAGTCTTTTGAAGGTCATCTTAAAAAACGACGGCCAGACGAAGAATAATAAGAAGAAAAAATTTCTTCAAGTTTAAAATTTTCGAAATTGAATCGATCAAAATAGAATAACAAACGTCAAATGTCTACTTGCCTGTTATATTTCTTATCAATACTAGAATATCAATGTGTATGCGCGTAGCAGTCAAAAAATATATAGAAGCAAGAGAAAGAAAATTTGCTCTATCATTCTATATCAACTGACGACAGATCTCTATGATGTAACTATTCGGCACACATGTCCAATTGACTATAAGACACCATCAGTAATTAAGCGAAAAAAGAGAGAGACAGACATAGCTTATTATGCATGTGTGTGTGTGTGTGTGCCAGTCTAACTTTTTATCAGACTGTATCGACTTGTATCGTTGTCTATGGCACATTACCTTCGAATTCATCGTCGTTGACTCGCAAAACAGTAATAACAAAAAGAAAAAAAAGATTATGATAATTGGTATGCAAATAGAAATGTATGCTATGCAGCATTTTTAATCATAACGTACTATAAATGTACAATTCATCATATGCTACTTGTTTCTCGTTGTATCATCATTGAATATAATGTAAAGAAGAAAATAGAGCCTATTAGAGAATTTCCGAGTACTATTCCTTCTTACTTCGTTATATATATTGTCCCATAATGAATAAGTTCTTTTCTTATACGACTCACAGAAGAGAATATCTTGGAGAAAATCAATTAAAAAAGAGATAAACTACCAAAACATACTCAACTGTATACTTAACAAAAAAGCAATATAATAGGCACTCAATGATATTGAACAAGAAATTAATTTAGCTCTCTCTTTCTATAGCACTAATGTCATTAAAGATCATATCAATCGTATATTGGGCGTATAGACGATCAGTGAAGTATTTCAGACAAATGCGAAGCAAATAGAAAAAGAAGGTGCGAAGAAAAAAAATTGTACAGTGATTTATAGAAGTAACAGCCCTCATCTGAAGTACTATTCTCCACTGTTACTTAGTGTATTTGGCTGCAGGTGATTCATGCTTACATTTACCTCTTGATACTACAACACTCATCGATTGAGTTGTTGATGGCAACTTGTGTACGAAATAGGTGATAGCTTCCAGCATATAAGAAATATTGTACCGTTTTTTTTCTTTTATTTATTATAAATGCGAGACAAATATTGATTCAAAGGCGCCGCACAGACCTTGCTTAAACAAAACCGTTTTGTTCATGTTTCTTATTGCTTTTCATTCTCGGTTTTCTTTCTGGACATAGAATGAGTAATCTACAATATTGGATGCGAATACATCCTTTCACTTTACTCTCACCGAACTAAACAATAATTCTCAATGTAAATGATGTACAACATAGCTAGTTTCGTCTTGCGCATATATTGGACAATAATTACATCTCAATCGCTCAACAGAGATACACCGAACAATATTTATGTTTGTTAGAGATAAGAAGAAACGATAGATTGACAACAAGAAAACGACTTACTGATCATTGATTTTTAGGTTAACATCAACGATAGAATCATCAGTTGGATTGATGATTGCTTGTTGAATAATATTTTCATCCAATACTGAATGATTAGTTGATGGCTGCTGTAAATCCTCACCTTCCATTTCAAGACGTGATAAAATAAGATCAATATCATTATTAAATCGTATTAATTCACGTAAAACATTATCTTCATCGGCATATAAATCTACTCTTGAGCTATCCATAGATTTTGTATCATATAAATGACGAAATTTTCTTCGCGGTATTCTTTTAAAACTATCAGTCGATTGAATACGATAAATAAATGGACGTGACGTACCACCTGATCGTCCTAATAAGGAATTAATTGATGATGATAGGGAGTGTGACGGTTGAGTCTTAGTTTTATTAACAATATCATTGTAATATTCATCGAGAATTTGAGCTTTATTCAAAAGTTTTTGTAGTAAACTTTGAGTAGAATATTTAGAAAGATCTGTTGTTGTTAATGATAAATTATTGGAAACAAAACGTTTTGATGTTTTACTTGAATTAATATATTTTTCTTCACTATTTTCTTCATTATTTGTTGATATTATTTCAATATCAGTAAATGAATATGAGTCAATAGGATTATTTAAATTATGATAAACATCATATTGACTAATGTATGGTATCGATTGAGAGTTATGTATAGGATGACGAGGATACTTTAGAGATAATGAATCGTGAAGTTCAACTGCTGCCGACTGGAGCATGTTTGAATCTTGTTCATCATTATCATTAGTTGATCTTTCGGTTTCAATTACAAGTTGATTATTGGAAATTGTTGAATCGTATGAAGTTGCTTCTTGTTGTTTACGAACCGGCGGTTTTCGTTTGTGAGCTTTTAATAAAACAGATAAAATATTCGATACACTTTCTCGCTAAATTCAAAACAAAAAATAAAACTGCATTCAAACCTTTAAAAATTTGTATTCGTTGGAGAAAACCTTTTTGTTTATTTAAATTCGTATTGTCTACTGTTCTAAGTAATAATTGAGCATTGAAATATTTTCGAGAAGAAGAACGACAACAAGATAATAACGAAGATTTCTTTTTGTAATTATCATGAATTATTATTGATGATGACGAACATATAGAATCTTTATCTATTGAATTTGACATCGTAGTAAAATTAAATCGATTTAATTGATTAGATATAATTATATATATATTTGTTATTCAAAGTAATCTAAGTTACATCCTATGCCAAAAACATCTAAAAAGACAGATGATAAAAAATAGCAAGAATAAATGTTAAGAATCATTAGCAAAGATTTAGGAACGTACCAACCATTGGTCTGTAAATATATAAACATGAAGTGTTATTTAGAAAAACGATAATAAATAAGAACATCAAGAATATCACATCATTTTTGGTTTTATTAGTTGTCAATCGATCGATTTGTTGCTGTTTATCGTTTGATGTTTAGTAGAGAGAGAGACAAGCAGGCAAGCAAAGCGAGCGAGCGCGAGAGAGAGAGAGAAAGGGCATAAGAGAAAAAGAACGGGGTTCTCTTGCTCTCAAAAATATGCTATAAAAATAGTGACTATAATAGACCTGTTGTGTTTTACATAGTATTATAGTTAATAAAACATATGAAGAAAAAACCAATGTGTGTATTTTTACACTTTTATTTTATTCTTAAAATCAGTCATGATCGGCTACTTCTATCTTTTTACCATATGGAAATATGAGTCATCATATAGACTCAAGAATACCATGAGATGTGGATGACGAAGAAAAACCTATACGCACACGTATGTAGGCGACATGAACCACTAATTAAAAGTTAATATGCTGACTATTACCTAGTTGAAGAAGTTATTCTTTTGAACTTCTACGATTTCCAGACGAAGGAAAAAATTCTTATTATATGAGTAAACATTAAGAGACATTGTAAGATTTCATTGTCGGGCCCACACAAATACAATCACTTCTCTTCATAACGAACGTGTCATATGTCTACACGTATCTTTATCAAACACCAACGAGTACAATCATATTCGTATGTGCATATAGTTTGTATCGAGTAACAAGAGTCATTGTCATCGTTCTCAGTCTATGCAAGTCTCTTATTACCATACCTATCGACATAGTTATTCATCTAGTCTTATATGAGTGTATGCATTGAAAATGACTGACTCGAAAATGTCACAGCTGCCACATATATTTACGCCCTACTTAATTTGACTAACGAAAATATCAATAAATGCTTTTTGTTTTATTTCAAGAAAACGAATTATATTATTTCTCTTATTAGTTTCTTCAAGATTATTGTCAGTAATAAAAAAAAACAATCATAGATATTCATTCATTTAGAAATATCGATATATATATATATATATGATTACTCTATGCCAAACATAGTAACTTAAAAAGAAAATCACAGCACGACTGTAATCAAATCACTTAGTTTTGATAAGAATAATGTTCGTTAATCTCATCTATGTTTATCATCATAATAATTGTCTATTAGAACTAGACAAACTTCTTAATAGTATTAGAGAAATGTTATTTATCAGACAGTAATACGATCATTTCTATTCGTATCAAGATTCAAAAAGAAATGAATGCGCCTACAGTCTTTAAACATGAACATTGCACAATCAATGATATCTACTCTACTCATCATCAAAGACAAGTGAGCCAATGAAGAATAAGTTTCTTCAAGCTTAATACGTATTCAATAGACTTTTGTTGTTATATGCTAATAATTGTGTTCACATATAATCCACTGAAGTAATACGAATATCTTAAATAAACATATAGTTTTATGCAATGTTTCTTTTTCTTTCTATGGAATTAGTAGTTCACTATATGTAAAGAAACGTAGGCCTATCAGATGAAAAAGAAATACATCGAGAAAGAGAAAAGACGATTAAACTCAGGCTTTTTTCTTTCTGTTTCTATTATTTTGCAATAAAAATCCTTGTTTATTCATGAGACAAGAAATACAAGAACATTGAAACGCTATTATTTTTGTTTCACTTACCATCATTCTTAGAAATTTATGCAGCAATATAAAATGAAAGGCTATTAAAATAAAAATTTGTTCTCCTCTTTACATCGATATCAAACAAAAAGAACAGAGATACAAAATTTTGTTTGTTAAAGTTAATATTTATTCGTTGAAAAAAAAGAAGGAGAAAATAATAATGACGAGACAATAATGAGGCATCGAAATTTGTTCTTTGATTATTGATCGATGAGCGCTGATGTTGACAAAAGACAGAATGACAGCCGTATAGGGACGATTCATCATATATACGCAAGAGAACGAAGACGTCGATAGCATAAAGTGTCATGATATACAGCGCCACAGACGTGTATATAGATATACGATGGCATACTTTTGCCATCTCAAGCGATATAGTTCGAAATGGCATTGATATTTTTGTTGCATATATATATATATATATATATACAAAACGGAAACTAACGGAATGATCTGTACTCTGGATTTTTTCACCTAACATGTCAATTCAAATAGCTTCCGTAGATGCTTAAACAAACAAGAAAAACAACGAATGATGTTAAAGTATTGCTACAAAGAACCGGAAAATGTATGTCTGAGATTATTTTTCTTGTCAATCTATTTGATATTGTTCATCAAAGTATAATTAAAAAGAGAAGTGAAAAAAATACAACAGATTTTTCATAGTAGTTCATCCAATAAAAATAGAACTTGTATTTTTCGTCTATTTATGTTGATTAGACAGTTCATTCTATTGAAGTTAAGTGGAAATGACAATGACCTTGTTGAAGTCAAGTATTGATTGACCACTCGAAAATATGTATGCAAAGATTAAAAAGAACGCATGTAACTTTAGTTTTTTTTTCGGTTTCTTTTTATTTTTTATTCTTTCTTAAGATAATAACAAGACAAAGCAAAATTAATTCAGTTGTTGTTATTGTTTAATTTTGTTTGTTAATCGAATTTTTTCAACATCTCGAAGAATTTTTAAAAGAAAAAGCCGAGAACTTTGCCTCCGGTATGTTTTCGTCGAGCTTCTTCATGATCTAATATGCCATGTGATGTTGTCAATACAACATATCTATCAACAATAAGATGAAAAACAGCAACTAAGTGATAACAAAAATATAATGACTCTACCCGAATTGACGTGATGGTAAAAGATTCTTTGTCCAAGTTTCAATATCACGAATAGGACAATCAAAACGAGGACTAATGACACCACACTATAAAGAGATAGAGAATAGAAGATGAAAGAAATCTCTATTGTTATTCATACTTTATTTAAACGACCGTTTAAATTGACAACTATTTTTCCACTACGATGATCATCAATCATTTCAAATTCGCCAATATAACCTTTTTGAAAATAGAAAATATTCTATGGAGTATTATCTTTTTTTTTGTTTTGTTCCGTTAAACTTACCATGTTTCATCATGACAGTAAGAAATTTAACGATCACTTTTGAACATGGTCGAAGGATAACTTGACGTTTATGACGTTTTTCAGCGTTATTTATTGATTTAAGAGCGTCAGCAAGGACATTCATATGAACCATGTTGAGTGTTTACTTTGTGTATGTATGGTAAATACACGTAAATCTGAAAAACATGAAGTACTAGTAATAAAAAAAACAACAGATTCAATTAACAAAAAAAAAACATGTTCGTTTTTCTCCTTTCTCTAAAGACGCTAAACAAAAAGAAAATTATCCGCTAGCAGCAGCAGCAGCAGTTTGTTGAGTTTTTCGTGATTGTTGACGAAGTGCGTCACTAAGTAAGTCTGGTATTCGAGCTTCATTCTCAATATAGGCCTAAAACAAAAGAGAGCAATATTGAAATAAAATCACACAGTCTTAATGTCTCTTAAATACTTGAATAAGATCATGAGAATTTGTATCACTAAAGTTATATGTGGCTACTTTGGAATTTGGATGAATAATTGCATAGAGTTGAAGAACTGCAACAGCATCGTTCATTCTAAAATAAAATTGATTCAATAAATATTTTATGAATCAGATTGATAGTAAACATTGGAAATCAATTCGTTCATTCAATGAATAATAAGTGATTGTAAATATTTGTTACAAAAATTGTCCTCGTGTAGCGATTAACAGATATACTTAGAACAAATGAATAATATGAGAGTCATATCAGATGTTTCGTACATAAATTAGACACTCAAAATGACTAAGGAAATCTAGGCATTCAGTGAAATCTTTTTTTTTTGTTGAGTTTTCAATAAGACTTCCTTAAGTACATAGTCTGAAACCAAAAGCGATTTTTAAATTAGCGAGATTCCCCTGTGAATTTTATTTTCTCATGCATCAAATATACAAGAGACAACTATTGAGTGCCACTTGGGGAAAAAATTAATATCTTTACTATGATAACGAGAGTCTGGATAAAAAAAGAGACATCTAAGATATCTAAAAAAAATACATCAATACTCTATGACAGCCCTTTTTGACGATATCACATCATTAACTTAAGGCGATTGCTTTCCTCTTCAGACTATGTAAGATTCGCACGTAGAATAATAATAATAATAATAATAATAATAACAAATTCTTAACAATAAATTCTCTAATTGATACATCACGATAATAATAATTTTACAACTTACAAATTTCTTCTAATCATATCGTTCATTAGTCGATCGACTTTTTTATACCATGCATAATAAAAAGTCATTGGGCCAAAATGTCTTGTTGATCGAAGTACATCATAAGAATTTGTTTGATCAATATGTTCATACGTTCTTTGAGTCACCTAGCGGAAGAAGGAAAAAACAACGAATTTTTTTGTTCTAAAACGTCATAAGCAATAAACTTACCCGCTTATAATCTCGATCATCCGGTTCAAATTGAACACATGCTCGGTCAAGTAAAAATTCATAATCACCTCGTTCTAATATTTTCTATATGGAATTAAAAGAATTATAAGAAAATGCATAGGGAATTGTTTTTAGATTACTTCTAAATGTTCGTCTTCAAACATTTTCGGCATGACTAATTCTCTTCCAGCAATTGGAAAATAGATTTGTCTCATTCGTCGTTTTTCATCTAATGTTGCTGTTCGTACTGTACCATCAACATCTCGAGCGACAATAAGCCGATTCTATTTTCAATTGAAATTCATTTTTGGTTTTGTTTCTTTATTTATGTATTAAGCGATGAAACTTACTCGTATTGGTATTCCAAGTGATATATCAATAAATAAATGTTTACTTGATGAAAAACCACTCAACATGTCGTCTTTTTCAAGAACTTCTATGTTTTCGTCGGCCTCAGATAAAACCGGTGGCATTTGCAGTTTTGCTCGACCACGTTCTATTGTTTTTTCTTGTTCCTAATATGAAATATAAATTAGAAGAAAAAAAATCATCAAGCATAAATAATGATAGAAATATCTATATACATACGTACTTCTTTGAGTTGTTTATCAGTTAAATATTTATAGGCGATACGGTCGAGATTTTTATTATTACGTAATTTAAATATTCGCGATAAATCAAAGCCAGTTATATTTGTTAGTAAATCTTGAACATCTTTACGAATAAATACAGTACCCTGATCGATTTCAGATTTACCTAAAATGAACTCATAAAAGAAATGATAAAATTAAAAATTTTCATTCATACTTTTATTCGTACTATTATATTGAATTCGATTGGCTAAACATCGAATACATGTGTTTGGACGAATTAATGAACGAAACATTGGATTATCGTAAATAATACATAATTATTGAAAAAAATTTAATTTAATCTAAAAAACCAAATTAAGAGATTACGATTCCAATACTGCACTATTACAAACTAACAACAAAATATTAAATGACTGCGAACTACAAAACAACAATAGAGTAATAAAATTTAGGGCTTTTTTTTTGTTTTGTTTTTCTAATGACTACTATTCGATTTTTTCGTGTTGCTCATCGGTCATATCTGACATTGATTGACTAATAGACTTTTGACTAGTTTCTAAAATTGCATGGCCAACAGATGTAACATTCGAATCTGTTTCACCTGTTGTACCAAATTCGTTTACACGTGTACGATCAACTGGATACATATAACGTTGATAAAGATATATAAAAAATATAATATCTAGAAACAATAAAAGATGTTTCGAAGAAAATTGAAATAATTTTTTATTTTACCATCACGAAAACATCCAATTCGATACATTGTTGGCATTTTAATAACAAAAGCAAATAAATCATCAATAAATGTATTCAATGCCTTATATGTCATCATACGCCAAGGTAAATGTGATACTGATTTAAGTTTATAATTAATAAACAATTGTGGGGTCATCATGATAAAACCTGTAATAGAAAAAAATTTATGTTTTAAAATTCTTCTTTGATCTATTTAATCTTTACCAAATGTTAATAAAACCCCATAAACTGTGCTTAAACAGAATGAATACCAACTTTTTTGTTCGTGATACATTAATAGATAACATGCATAACCAGCCACTAATGGATATAAAAGCCATGATAAATATTTAAAAGCCATCTAAATTTAAAAAAAAGAAGTTTTTGTCTTTTTATATTTTTTTTTGTACGAACTCGATCATATTCTGATGTTGATGTATCTTTATATGATTGTTTAAAAACATATTTATATTTTGGTATTAAACCAAACCATTTTTCATTTGGCAAATTCTTAAATAAATGATATTAATCAAAAGAATACAAATTCACAGATAATATACTTGAAAATTAACGATTTTTGGTACTTTCCATAGTTCAATAATTATACCAACAAAAACACTAATACGAACCATAGTATTTGTTTCATTATCAAATACATATAGTAATACGATAAAACTTTGAAATATACCTAAAAACACACTTCGAACAGATAAACCTTCAAGAGATTTTCTTGTACGCCAAAATTGAATATCTAGAATGTTGAGAAAATCGAAATGGATCCTGTTTAGGTTTTGTTTTTTTGTTCAAATCTTACCATTTTTAAATGCTAATATTTCAAAAACGGTATGTACAAGTGAAACAGTTATTGTCATTGCAAGTAAATATGGATTTGTTTCAATGAGTGTACGCTAAAAGGAAATTTTTTTTTTAACAAAATGAATATTTATGTTTCTTTTTTTTTGATCTTATTTGCATACTTTCATGGTATCTTGATCTTCATCATTTGGTTCATCACCAAGTAAATTTCCATACCATGATTGACGTAAATTTTGTGACACATACATTTGCCATTTCCATAATTGTATTGGTGCAACAGTTATCGTCAAGTTTAATTTACTAGAAATAAAACAAAACAAGTAACAAAATATTTAAAAAAAAAAGAAGATGATATACTCGATCGTATCATTTAATGGATAATAATCGGAAAGAAGATTCCAATAATCATTTAAATAAAGTACGGGATAGTATTTTCCAGTATAAGCATCAAAATCAACATCTAAATAATTTTATAAATCTTAATTTAAAAAAAAATGAAACTTTCTATTGATTTACATTTATCTAATGGTGGTGGTATACTGCCTTTCATCCATGATGATTGATCTTCGAGTAAATTAATCGTCATATTAGAGTGCCAATGCGATAAAATTTCAACAATATTATCGTCAGCTTTCTAAATACAAAATCTCTTCTGTAAAAAAAATAACATACGAACCATTTGAAATTTCATATTCACCTTTTGATATTCTTCATCTTTTTCCGTACTACCCGTTAAAAGATTTTTTGTTTTTCGATAAACTTTCTTTTTATATTTATTTAAGCGTTTACTTTTCCAAAACGTATATTGTGGTGAATCAGGTTCACGTTCGCTAGGATCAATAGAATATCGATGTTTACTTACAACAACATGTAAATAAAGTGACCCATTATTTTTTATATTCTAAAAAAATAAATAAAACTTCTAAATAACAAAATAGAATCTTCACGCATGAGAATGCATACCTCTGAAATAGGAAATTCAACAAATTTAGTACGTGTTCCATGTGATGACCAATCTCCATATTTGAAATCACTCAATGTCCATAGAGGTTTTCTCATGGGATCATATCTGTAAAGTTTTTCTTCGCTAATAAATATGTACATGTCCTTAAAAAGAAAAGTAACTTTGTGACGTTGACATCGTGAATAAAAATATTCTTACGAGTAAATCACCAGTTGTATAAAGACTTCCAGGAATGTAAGTAGTCGTCAACAACGATGAATCAATGGGTACTGTTCTAGTTTCAGTTGGATTAACATTTGCAGGTCGACGAAAAAATTGTGTAACAAGATAAATCATCAAAACACGAAATGCAAAAGATTTAACGATGCTCCATGGTGAATAACTTTGTCGAATAGGTGGAACAATTGTATTTGGTGTTAATCTTTGTTGTATATCATTAGCTTGAGTTACTGACGAAATTAGACCTTCTTGGTGTTGTGAACTCTAGAGAAACAAATTAAATTAGCTAATAGAATAGCTCATGAAAAAAAAACGTAGATAAACATACGGAATTCCCATCAATCGTCGATTGATCTTCATTTATACTCGACATAATTAATTACTTAATGTTTGCATATTATTTTTTCTCTTGAGCACATTAGACATATGGCAGCCATTCTATGATACGATTCGATATAGTCGGTTTTTCGACCTCCAAATATCACTATATTTTTATTTTCTATTTTCTATTTTAAACTTATTTGTCCAAGTCAAAAATTAGTTTTGTATTATTTCAAAACTTTCTTTTTATAGAACACAATCTGCTATTGATAGTAGCGCTGTTTGTATTCATTGGTTTTTCACATAATAGCTGTATGTTCACAGATTGTGCTGAAGAACAAAAAGATTTGAAAAGTAATCATATAGAAATTTTTGCTTATAACTACAATACGTCATTCAAAACTTAGCATTGTATTATGGGAGTGTCTGTCCTTTTGATTAAGTTTGAAGAAGGAATTATTGTCTTTGTCTTGCATCGATAATATCTTAATGACACTTGTTAGTCTTGAGCCCAATGTTTTTAATGAAAGAGTGTACCCCACAGAACAAAATCTGTGGTTGCATAATTCTCGGAAAACGTTGTTGTATCTTTTTTCAGCTGAGTACGCTCGAATGCCTTTAACTTTAGTTAGAAGATGCAAAACCTATGAAAAAAATCAACGAGTTCTTTTTTGAATAATCACAAATGAAACAAGTTTTACAGGATGTTTTGCTTTTTGAATGATTGAATCATATTTAAATGATTATTTGATAGAAAATCTCTTCTATTTTTATGATTTACCGAAGATTGAGAAGTAGACGTATTCTGATGGAATTAGCACTGATGTGTTTATATTTAAATTTCAAACATACTTTTTCTCTTACAAGACTAACGTTGATTTGAAGTTTTCCAAATTTAATAATGCCAGTTCTTAATTGATTCTAACGTTTACATCCATCTGATTTCACAATAGAAAATAGTTCGATAGTGTGAAATATTCATTTTATCGTGTTAGTAACGAAAGCTGCCTAATTGTAAGTGTCGTCTTCTCAAACCTTATTATCATTTCAACTCTTGAGTATGATGTTTCTTTCAGTTACACTTTTTTTCATGACTTAGACAGTCTATGTCACGATCAATTGATGTGTTCTAGTATTTTTTGCTAAAAAGAATATTCAAATATTTTCGATATTTGTACATATGATTATTTATGATTGATCTGCTAAGGTTTTGCTCTGAAAACGATTTCCATCATTTTATGCGAATGCATATAGAAATATTTCTTTAAAGATGAAACTGAAAATAGCAATTTCGGATTTTTATTTAATTAATTAAAAACATAAAGTTTATCTGCATAAACGAAAACACAAACATTTCATGAATTTAAAATAAAAGGTAGCCCTGAAGAGGGCTGTTGGGTTTTCAAGTTTACATCTTATAATTTATTGAGATGATGCTGCAACAGCTTTTTTGCTTTGTTTGACTTTACCAGCAGATGAAACTGGCATTGAATCGGTAGCTGATTTTTTTGGTAACAACAACGAATTGATGTTCGGTAAAACACCACCTTGAGCAATTGTTACATGATTTAAAAGACGATTGAGTTCTTCATCGTTGCGAACAGCTAATTGAAGATGACGTGGAATAATACGTGTTTTCTTGTTGTCACGAGCAGCATTTCCGGCTAATTCAAGAATTTCAGCACTTAAGTACTACAATAGAGAAATCAATTTTGTTTAAGATAAAAAAATAAACAACTAAATTAATCTCACTTCAAGTACAGCAGCCAAATACACTGGTGAACCACCAGCAACTCGTTCACTGTAGCTTCCTTTACGTAAATGACGATGAACACGTGAAACTGGAAATTGAAGACCAGCACGAGTTGAACGCGATTTAGCTTTGCTTCGTGCCTTTCCACTACCAGCAGCCAATACACTAGCGTTAGTTTTACCACGGCCTGACATTATTTTATTATTAATTATTATTAGTAATAGAAGGATAGATAAACTCTTGAGAAAAGTTTGAGATGAACCTAAAAGAAACGTTTCTTTTTCTATATATAGCCATAGTCCGCGCACACACCAATCAACCAATAGAAAGTCAACAATCGTGTCTTTCTATTCGTTCATAAAATTTGTCACTGTAGTGGTCTATTTAAGAATACCTAGTGACTCGTGTTTTTCTTCATATAATCGATTGTTCTACGTTAAACAGCCGTTTAAACAAATTCAATATGCCTCCAAAAGCACAAACACCCTCAAAGGGTTCAAAGAAAGCTGTCACCAAAACCAGCAAAGGTGCAGCTGGACCAAAAGGTGAAAAGAAACAAAAGCGTCGACGAAAGGAAACCTATTCAATCTACATCTACAAGGTTCTTAAACAAGTTCACCCAGACACTGGTATTTCATCGAAAGCCATGTCAATCATGTAAGATAGTCTATACAAGAAGTACAAACAGCTATTGTATTTTCTCTTGTTCAATAGGAACTCATTCGTCAACGATATCTTTGAACGTATTGCTGCTGAAGCTTCACGCTTATCGCACTACAACAAACGATCAACAATTTCATCTCGCGAAATTCAAACAGCTGTACGACTTTTGTTACCCGGTGAATTAGCTAAACATGCCGTCTCTGAAGGTACAAAAGCTGTTACCAAATATACAAGTGCAAAATAAATGGTGCCTTGTTTATGAGATAAATAATATCATGTCTCATTAGAAGAATCCTTAAAACCCAACAGCCCTCTTTAGGGCTACCTATACTCTATATTTAAAAAATATGGATTGGTCATAAAACAAACTTCTCGTATTTGCGCTCTTCTAACATTAAAAATATTTAATAAATAATTTTCAAACTGGACTGTGATGGTAAGGTAAATTGATCACAAAAAATATGATTTTTTGTACAACGATCATGCAATTGGATAATTTAGAAAGCTTAACTCACAGGATTTCTTTATGGACTTAATAGTTCGAAATTTTTGCGTACGAGAAGATTATTGCATACATTTTTTTTCGTGCTTTTCGAAATTAGAAAAAAAAGCATCGAATGAAATTTGTTTCCACGATTCTGATTCGGTGTACAACGATGAATTCAATGCGCAAATTTCCGCTTGTTACAATTTTTCCTTTAGATAGCTAACAGCTTATTTTTTAATTGAAAAAAAGAAATGTTTCTATTGCCACATGACCGGAATATAACCTCCGTTTGCATTTTTGTTTTTACTCTACATGCATCGATGCAGAATCATGTCATTGTTCGACAGACCTATTACAACGTTCTGCATACTTTTATGTTTTTAACAGATTCAATAAATTCTTCCGATTTACAAAGCGACCGATGGATTTTTATTTCCATTTATGATCTTTTTCGAGAAATAAATTTCAGTCGACAAGTTTCAAATATTCGATAATTACTTTTACATAGAGAAAAAGAATTCTACAGTTTCTTCAGTGTATTGCAACCCGATGCCACAAATTTGAATTTAGAAAATGAAATGTTAGCCCTAAAGAGGGCTGTTGGGTTTTAGTAATTATAAGAGAGCGGTATTAATCATCCCTTTTTTTTTAACTTGGATCGTAATTATTTAAGCACGTTCACCACGGATGCGACGGGCCAATTGGATGTCCTTTGGCATGATGGTAACTCGTTTAGCATGAATTGCACACAAGTTGGTATCTTCGAAAAGACCGACTAAGTATGACTAGAATAGATAAAAATTGATTTTAAGATATTATCGATATGTTACGAAGTATATTCTTACTTCACACGATTCTTGTAAAGCCATAACAGCGGATGATTGAAATCGAAGATCTGTTTTGAAGTCTTGAGCGATTTCACGAACCAAACGTTGGAATGGAAGTTTGCGGATGAGTAATTCAGTCGATTTTTGATAACGACGAATTTCACGAAGAGCAACTGTACCTGGGCGGAAACGATGTGGTTTCTTGATGCCACCTGTAGCTGGTGCAGATTTGCGTGCAGCTTTTGTTGCTAATTGTTTTCGTGGTGCTTTTCCACCTGTTGATTTACGAGCGGTTTGTTTTGTACGAGCCATTGCTTATGTTTCTTAATAAACGTTTGAGAGATATGTAAAACGTGTAACGAGTTTAGTATACAGAAGAAACGAAAGGAAACGAACGCTCCTTATAAATAGGTTGGTCAGCTAAATGCTATTGGCCAATTAAGGAAATTCTTAAGTAACCAATGAACACTATGAGTCTTTGTTTTCTTAATAAACCAATCGATATCTATATATGGAAACAGTATATAAATGTCGGTTGAAATCGTGCTTTTCTTCACATTTCAACAAACCGTATTCTACATTTATTATATAATACATATATTAAACAATGTCCGGACGTGGTAAAGGCGGTAAAGGTCTTGGTAAAGGTGGTGCCAAACGCCATCGTAAAGTTTTACGTGATAACATCCAAGGTATGTCTTACTAATTGAACCAGTCGTTCACAGTAAATTAATTATGTTTTTCTCTTTTTTGAAAAGGTATCACAAAACCAGCTATCCGTCGTCTTGCTCGACGAGGTGGTGTCAAACGTATCTCTGGATTGATCTATGAAGAAGTACGTGGTGTACTCAAAATCTTTCTTGAAAACGTCATCCGTGATGCTGTCACATACACTGAACATGCTAAACGCAAAACAGTCACAGCTATGGATGTTGTCTATGCCCTCAAACGACAAGGTCGTACACTTTACGGTTTCGGTTCATAAGCGGTTGTCTGCTTGCTTGGCCGGATGAGATGAATAAAATCACTCTCAAAATCGAATAAAAAAAACCACTAAAACCCAACAGCCCTCTTTAGGGCTAAACATTTTCTTTTTTAAATTCGAATTTGTGGATCGTATAATAACACTTGAATACATACAGTTCGTTTAGAGGAAATTTCAGAATGTGAAATAAAAGTTGAATGTAATGGTTTATGGTGATGTGCACTAAATGCAACCTACACAGGCAGAAAGAAAGTTATTCGTTGAGAAGGAAGCGGATTACAATATGTGTAGTGAAAATAAATGAGAAAATATGTTGAATGTGGAAAAGCCTTCAAGGAATCAATTTTGTTGAATCGAAGAAAAAAAGCAGGGTTTTCTTATCAAGTGTTTTTTTGCATTCGAAAAAAGGATTGAATATTAGTTTATGATTTAGAATGGTGACGAGTACGATGTTTCTAAGAAGTCAATTGAGTTGCTATTGTTAGTGATACATTTTCACTCTTGGAGAAATATACAGTTGGATAAATAAAAAACTTTTCATGCGATATTAAATCGATTCGTATACTTCATATTTTAAGTTGGAAAATAGTCACTAACAATGAACATCTAAAATCAAATCAGTAGCGTTTGTGATCTCTCAATCTGAATGAAGGGAAGTGTAGAAATGTATGATACAGAGGTAAAGAAACGGAAAATAACTAGAAATGTTTTCACTGTTACACGTTTCTGAGAAACGATATAATCAGCAATCACAGAAAGTAACAAATGGCTACAAGAATTTTATATGGGTCTGCTTGTTTTTTCACCATCTCAATCAATAAAAACAAAGTTGAATAGAATTTCGACAGCTTTAACACTAGAGATTTTTTTTCTGAGTAAATCACGTTAGTGGTTTATTTCGAAAAAGTATGAAATAAAACTCTGTATTTTTTTTGTGTTAGTTTTCCATATTGAGAAATATTTTGACTTTCTTGGTTTAGATTTACAAATTTGTTTTCAAATAGGTAAATACACCGTTTCTTTTGTCCCTATTGCGTATGAAATTTTGTATTTGATAAAGTTGCATTAAATAGTGATTAAAATATTGAATGTATCACTATTTTTGTTTCAATTATATGGAAGGCTTCAACAAGTTCATCCATCTTCAAATCTCTACTGTGTAAGAGAACGAATCAGGTTTCATTGTTGACCCTCTACGTATGTCTATCGATTGGATAGAACAGAAGGCAAATATGAATCGTTTTTTTTTTTTCGAAGGAAGAAATGCAAAATATTGCTGTTTCATAAATCGATACAATGTCGAACGATGATCCGGCAATAATACCCAAACAAGGTTATCGTCTAGTATTTTTTTTTTGTTTATCTATATTTTGTATGAACGATCAATTTAGGATGGTTAAAAGTTAAATTGAATTCTCAAGCTAAATGGCATCGTCGATACTGTATTATTGATTGGGACAAAGCTATTTTATTTATAGCATCTAAAGCCGATAGAAATTATCGAGATTATATTAAGCTTTTACCTAACATTTCAATGAATGAATACGAACCTTCTCATGACAACATCATTGAAATTAAAGCAGCCAGTAAGAAATATATTATAATTATAGTAAGAGAATGTTATTTTATTTCGAATTTCAAAGATGAGACGCATTTAGTACAAGCGGAATCAAAAAATGAATATGATTGTTGGTTCTTAGCATTAAAACAAACTGCTTATAGTCGATTTGGAGGTGGTAAGTTTTATATTCGAGAAAAAAACCTTGCGCAATTATTTATTTTCAATTGATTTCATCATCGATTTATATAATTGAATTCGTCATAGCTGTTTCAGATTATTTCAATGTAAAACTAGTTGCATCTGAAGTATATAAAACGAGTAATTTAGCATCTTTGATGCAGAGAAGCAGAATTTTATTAACTTAAATTTGATAGAACTGAAAAACAAGCATGAAGCGCTGTCTGTATTATTCATTTAGCTATTTTTGGTCAATCATTAGAAGATACATATAAATATTCTCTTGACAAAACATCTCTTGTGCCTTTAATTGTTCGTCATTGCTGTAAGTTTCTTCTCGAGCATGGTTCGACATTTGTCGGTTTATTTCGGTAAAAATCTCTAATTAGATATTTTCGAATAAAATTAACAACCGTCTAATAATTTAGAATACCTGGAAAACAATCTTCTATTAAAGAATTACGCGATATGTACGATCGTGGTTTAATAGTCGAACTAAACGATACACATTCGCCAGCAACCATATCTTCATTGTTAAAAATGTATTTACAATCATTACCAGAACCAATAATTCCAATAAAAGATTTTGATGAATTTTTTGAAATTGGTTCAAGTTTTAAATACAATGTAACAAAAGATATTGATCGTCTAAAAATATTGATCGAAAAAACATTATCAAAAACAAATTATGCACTTTTAGCATATATATGTTTATTTTTAAAAAAACTTACTGAACATGTTCATGAAACCAAAATGGATACTGATAATTTAGCTTTGACTGTTGGAAATAGTCTTATTAGAACATCTGAAGTATTAGATCTCAATATGGTCAAAGGACATAAGTAAAATAGTTTTGTTTTTGTTTCATTCTTTGAAGAACATCTGTTTCACTGTTTCAGTTACAATCTATTGCCATTAATTAAAGCATTTATTGATCATAGCGACTATCTTTTTTCAGTATGATTTCATTTTACATCGGGCAGTCAAAAAGTAATGGCAATGGTACTTTAGTTTGTTATAAGAAGCTTTAAAAACCTTTCGTTCTATATAGTCTGACAGACAAAAAAGAATGCTCTATTTTTCTATGCTATTTGATTATACTTCAGCTAGTCTAATGATAATAAATTTTCAGTAAGACTTTTTTCGTTACGACGTCTGCTGGATGACAACGGAAGAGACAGATTAGTCTCAGTCTCTTAATATATTGTATCAGCAATCAAAATATACCATAAGATGTAGCATGAAAAGCTCTACATTTTATATGCGACCAATTATTTTCTAGTTACACTGTTTTATTTTTAAAATACACAAAGGCTTGGAGGACCAAACTTTGGGCATTGCGAAAACTGGTATCACAGAATTTTCGTTTTTATGAAGACAGTTACAATAAACTTTACTGTGAAGATTGTAGAGTTTTTCGCGCTGCATTTTGTGATGCATTTTGTTTTCCTTTTGATAAAGTGTGTCAGATGATAAGACAATGGAACAAAAAAAAAACGTTCGCCATGTATCAGAAATATTATCTATTTTTCTTAGTCGAAATTTGACAGCCCGAAACCTTGTCAATTTTGAAAACAAAAAGTGCAGTTAGAAAATAATTGGTCTTATATAAAATGTAGAACTTTTCACGCTACATCTTAATGTATATTTTGATTATTGATGCGATGTATTAAGGAACTGAAAACTGCAATGCAAACTTACATCCAGTAGATATGGTAATGAAAATAATCTTACCGAAAATTTATTATCATTAGATTAGTTGAAGTATAATCATATAGCATAGAAAAATAGAGTATTATTTTCTCTGTCAGATTATATAGAAAGAAAGGTTTTTAAAGCTTCTTATAACAAACTAAAGTGCCATTGCCATTACTTTTTGACTGCCCTATGTAAATCGAATCTTTTATTCAATTTTTTTTGCGAAATAAATTTAGGCTGATTTAGATGAATCATCTGAACAAAATAATGAATCAATTGCAAAGTCCAGCGGATTTTCATCATTTTCTTCACTTTTATCATCTAATGAACAGCCGGCTCGAGCTCGTTTACGTTCATCTTCAATGCCATCTATACATTGTCCAAGATTTTCATCGATGGACAGTGAAAATTTAAGTTATACTGACCCATCCGACAGTAAAGATGCGTATTATCGTTCAAAATTACTGCTAGAAAAACAAGCCAGTGATAAATCTGATCAATTAGAGAGTCAGCAATCTTTTACAACATGCTTTGAAAAAGATTTTTCAATAAATCAAGAACATACTGTTAAATATTTCAATGATGAAAGTCCTGTACAAAAGCAATTTTCTAGTATTGAAGTGGGAAAATACGAGGAAAGAGTTCGACCACAATCAATGATAACAGAACAAAACCATTCATTAGGTAAAGATTCGAATTCATACTTTTGTTTTCTAAATAATTAGAGTTAGAATGAAAGTTGTTCGAAAATAAACTCTCATCGAGTTTACGTAAGAATTTCTATCATAGAATTTTCTTTAAAAATACTCTTGTTTTTGTTCTACAGAATTAGATACACATGATTTATTATTATTACTTCAAAGAGGTGATAATAGTGAAATTCATGTCTCTATTTTTTCACCATTCCAATAATCAATTAAGAATTCTGTCTAGTTACTAATCTATGATTTATTACGATTGTGTCCCTATCCTACAGTGATGTGATTTTCGTCGCATACATCTACATTATTAATCAACCGTATACTTAATTGATTTCTTCAGTTGAATGCTGACTGTCATCTTTATAGACGTGTGAAATATATTTTATGAGTAGAAAAATTTTTAAATTAATGATTACTCGGTGATATTCAAAGATAATATAAAAATTGGGTAAAACAACATAGAATAGTTTCTTTTCCCGTTTCATTGGATTTCTAAATGAGTTAATGCAAAATAATAGATTCGAAAATTGCTCAGATGTTATAAATAGATAAATCTAAAAATTCGCATAAAGCAAACAAATCTCTATAGATGATCGAAGTATTGTTTATCAGTATTTTTAAAACTCCTATTTACTGTTAATCATCTGAAAATCTTAAAGTTTTCTTTAAATAGAAAATTCAAAACTTATTTAGTAACATTTGTATATCCTAACAAATAAGTCGTTTTTCCTAAAATTTATATTATACCTGTGAGCTGCAATAATAATTTAGTTTTTGCTGTTTTCTAATTATATCTTGCACAATGTAGATACATCCTCTCAATTATTATCAACAACCAATACTTCATCATTGATGCGTAAAACACAAAAAAAAACTTTCGTTAACAAGTTCGGTAGATATTTATTCAAATATCACTAGTTCAATATATAGTTCGTCCGTGTCTATGATATTCATACGCACGTTAGTGAAATTGCATTTAAAAAAGCAAAACGAATGAAAATGTTAATTGTAGAATTCTTGAACGTTTACAAAATCATTCTCAAACTTTAAATCAAACATGACAAAAGCTTTTCATCCAAGTTTTTCTTCAATTGAAGCTATTGAACATTCAAAGACAATTGGTATATCATCTCCACTAGCAGTTGATCCATATGAAACACGTCATATTTTTGATTCCAATGTATTAACTGCTTGTTTAAAATCGTTACAAAATGAAAATCGTCTTCTAAAAGAATTAATAGATGAAAAAGAAACTCTATTAATTAACTTAACAAAAACATCTAATGAAGAACGTCTGAAATATGAAAACGAAAACGCCCAATTGAAACAAACAATTAAACAATTACAAATCGAAAATTCTCAGTTTAAAGCTCGTTATCAATCAAATAGTTAAGCAATTTATTTTCTGTCTTTCACAACAAATTTTTCTTGTGATATTTTTGTATAGTGTGATCAATAATCATTCTTTCATTTGTGAAAATAGTTAACGTTACTTTTTTCATTCGATATTTTTTAGATACGAAATTTAAAAAATAATGTCTATAGTAGACAATAATAAAGTCGATACAATTGATAATCAATCAGATGATGCCTATGCTACACCAATTAGTCCGTTATCACCAAAAGAAAAATCACCAGCATCAAATGAACAGCAACAAGAACAAAAGGAAGAATCTATCAATGAAATGCAATCATTAATACAATCATCGAATGATTTAACATTTCCATTAGAAGATTCATGGTCATTTTGGTTTTTTAAAAACGACCGACAATGCGAGTGGAAAGATAACTTAATTCTCATAACAACTGTAACAACAGTTGAAAGTTTTTGGTCTGTTTATAATCATTTGCAAGTTGCTAGTCGACTTGGACAAGGTTGTGATTATTTTCTTTTTAAGACACATATCGTAAGTTTGAATCCTTTTTTTTTTAAACTATTGATATTAATGAAAAGTACGACTTGAAAATAGATCCGTTCAAACTAGGTCCGACTCCCTTCCCATGAGAAGATCTCAACAATTGATTAAAGTACGTGAAACCTCATTTGAAGCTGATAGGAAATGCTTCTATTCTATGGCTTCTAATCAAGACTATGAACGACTACGACATTCTTATAGGTTCTGCGTTCACTACAAATGATTCAAATCTTTTGCTTATTACTGTACCGATGATGCATGTTGATGGTACTTTGTTTTTAAGAAAATACTTCAACTTTACGTAGAGTTATAGATGAATCTGCCATTTTCTTACGGCAATACGAAACATATTTGTTTTATAAAATTCATTTTTTATGGCAAAAAAAAACAACAGCAGTGTAAGATCCCAAAAAAATATCATGTAAAACTATTCTCATGATATTTTATCTCTGTGCAAAGTTTTCATAAGAATGTAATCTGTTCGATGCAATCAGCTCAACGTTCGAATACTTATGCTAAATTATGCTACATGATCTTGGAATAGAATGACATGATTTCTCTCTTTATTTAGCAACCAATGTGGGAAGATCGATTTAATCGTTCTGGTGGTCGATGGTCTTTAAATTTAAATAAAAGCCAACGAGTCACTGAACTTGATAAATATTGGCTTTTTACGGTTGGTTTTCATAAATTCATTTCCGGCCATTCCTATGTATTCCTTTTTTAATAGCTACTTTCATTAATTGGTGACCAATATACAGATGATGCACAACATGTAAACGGTTGCGTTGTATCAATACGAAGTAAAGGTGATCGAATAAGTTTATGGACAAAAGATTGGAAAAATTCTGATGTTACAAAACGAATAGGGTAAAGAAATTTTAGTAAAAATTTTCTTCTAATGAAATTTTCTCTCTCTCGCGCTCTCTTGATTGTAGAAATCGATTTCGTGAAGTAGCGGATATTCCTCGAAATTTAGCTTTAATTTTTGAAGTAAGTGTCATATCGTTAAACAGACACAATGCAATGAATAAATCGTTTAGAGTCATGAAGATCAAGAGTCGAAACGTGGAGCAACATCGAAAATTCTTTTTCGAGCTTGAATGAATTTTTATTCTTCATATTGTTGAGCTTCAGAAGTCTGTTCGTATTAATTTATCTTTTGTATGCGATTCTACCATACGCAAAAAGAAAACTTTTTCAATTCAATCCATGGGGTTTTTGGTTATTGTGTGTTTGTAGTGTGATTCGTTATTTCTTCATTATATTCATCTAAACGATTGGATCTGACCTTTTTTGACTAATTAAATTTGCCCTTCCACATTGTTAAATTTTCTTTTCTTTTCTTTTTTGTTTTGTGTTTTATTTAACGTAATTCTTTTCAAAAAAAAAGACAATATTGAAAGTGAATATAACTAAACTATTTGTAAGAAAGACAATTTCTTTTGTGCTATACACAAAAAAATGACGAAGAAATTAATCTTTTCTGTTGTTTGTTATTTTCTCGTTGTTGTTATTTAAATAAACTAATAAAATAAATCAAGAAGTAATAAAACAGTAAACAGATGTTACATAGTTTTTGTGCAGTATGAATTTCAACAGTACCTATTCTTGCGTTTTATTATGCAGCTGGTGCTTTTGCATTTTCAAGCATCGGCAAAAAAGTATACTTGAAGATAAGGTTTTCTCTCTCTCTCTTTCAAACACATATACACTCTTACAAGGGCATAATACATTCATATCTCAAGTATGCTTACATAATCGAGTATTTCGATATTATTCGAAATTCTTGCTACAGATACAATAGGGAATACAATGCTGTCAAAAGGTCTGTTCAATTTTGAGGTAGGAAGATATTGATTTATTTTTATAGAAATCTAAAACTAGACATTAAAATTAACGTCTTCCTGAGAATATCATTTTTGTGAAATCAAGGTCATTGGGACAAAAATGAACTACTCGAAATATAAGCAATTGTGTACGAATACAGTTTAAATTTTCTTGGTTTCGATATCAAAAATAACTTTTTTCGGAATTTAATTACTGAAGGCATCGGTATATTTTCAGCTCTTTTATCTTAGTTTTACTACGCTGAGTGCATAAATGTGAAATCTAAAGCAAAATGGTATTTTAATCATAACAAAATGGTCTTTTTTTGTATTGTATATTAGAATAGTTTTAAAGGGATGAGTATTTTTTGAAACTGATTGATTTATTTTGATTATTCCTACTATTGCGTAATTACATAAGTATTGTGAAAGAGCAGCACATATCAAATATCTATCAGAATATATATTTTTATTTTTATGATTATTATGTCTCAATAAAATTTTACACAAGCTGAAAGTTTTATCGAGCAAAAAGTTATCGACGCGATAATCACCACTTGAATGATTTTATTTGAAACTGTCTCATGATACTGTTTTGAAATGATTTCTTTTTATTCAAATGACCAAGATATTGCTTAAGATTTAACTAAATCTTTAATATTTAAATGAAATAAACTATAATTAAGAAGAAAAAATGTGAAAACTTCGGATTTCATTCGAGAGTTATGTGTACTGCAAAAAGTGCATGGGACATATGAGTCATTCTAGAATGTCTGAACACCAAAATTATCATGAGAAACTAGGCAATTTGATTTCTGGATGCAGTTTTTGTGCATTTTGAAACGTTTTTCAGGCGATGTTTCGTTAGAAAGCTATGACTTAGTTCAAAACTAATATCAGATTCGGAATCAGCGTTAAAAACTGAGCCGATTTATATATGTTGTGGATAATTCTGAGAGAAAAAAGTTTTTTTTGAAAAATCCCTGTACCCCTCCTCAGGGATGGCCTGATCAAAAATGACAATTTTTTCGATAACTCAGCCATTTCTTGAAGGATCTTTCTCATCTTCGAACTCGACTGAGGCTTTGATGAGGCTGAACTGTGTAGAAAATTTCATCACGATCTGATTTTCCTTTCGAATGTTATTGTGCCTACGGCCGGTCGGACACACTGACCGATTCTAGAGTGTACTCACTTTTTGCATACACAAAAAACACGAACTTTTAATGGTCTTGCATAGAATGGTTGAATTAAGATGTGTCAATTTTTTTCGTTCAAAAACATTTCTCATATGACTAGTATCAAATAATGTAAGAAGATACTTTTAAAAGCTAACAAGGTTATTAACTGATTATGAATGTGTTGAGTTGATAGTATTGCATAACAAAAACATAATTGTTCACTAGCTATTAGAGATGATGCAACAACACAGTTTAGTGTAGGAGAAAATAGATAAGCAATGTATGATGGCATTTCTGGCATTCCTATTCGATTGATTGTCCTTTATCTAGTAATAACAATAGCGTTAATTACTAACTATTATTTCATTTTAATATCTATCGTGCTCTTGGATTGTTTTATTTCTTACAAGCACTATTTTACCAAAAGGAAAACAAAATACTATTGAATAGAAAGTAATTTATCCCTACATGATATCAATTCAAAGCATGCTGAGTTTCCATTGTTTAACGCTAGTTAGTTAGTCGATCAAGTACGAGCCATACTTTTTAGATGTTATCGATAGATTTCTTGACAATTCTATCACTGGTTTTCATTATTTTAAATTTCTTGTTTTTTTTAAGAAAGAAAATTTCAATAAGACTAAAAACACTAATGACTTTGATCGTAACGACCGGTATGAAACAATTACAATTGTATTTATTCAAATAAATTATTGGAAATGATTGCTACTTAGTTAATGTAACAAAACATAATGTTATAACAAAAGAATATTTTTATTAAACTAATGAAGAAGTTCATTCGCTACAATAGCCTTAAATAATCACGCTGCTCAACTCATATTTATATATATGATGTCCAAACTTGATAAATGAACTGGATTCAAACAAATATACACACGTTAAATAGCTTCTGCTGATATTGACGACGTGAGAAAGATAATCATTTCATGCCATATCAACTGTTATATATTTTTTCTAGCTTGTATGCTTATCATTGGAAATGTTACATGACATGAAATGATTCAGGTTAGGTTATCAAGGAAACAAATAAGATTTGATCTAATAAAAAGTATTTCAATCCTAACGAAATATTGAGTAATGAGATGTTAGATCGAGTCATAGATACGCTGCTATGAAAGATAAATCAAATATCAGTATTATGATTCTCAAGCAATTGAATCGATACTTTACCATAATAAAAATAACCACATATTCAATTTATTTAAATAAGATCAAGTGCTATAGAATTTCCTCGAGTGTTGTATTTCTTTTGTTGAATCTGATTAAGGTTGAATTTTTTTAAATTTAATAACTTTTTAATAGTTGATTGATTCATCTAAAATGACTTTTACCTATTGTAAGACATGTGTGATGATACACATTGGCAGGGGTGGCTTATTAGTGCTAACTAATTTCTCTTCTGAATAAACATCAAGGGGGAAAAGCGAATTTCTGTATTTCTAAATATTTCTGAGTATTTCTACGTATTTCAATGGATTTCGATGTATTTCTGGATTTCTAAAATACGTATTTCTAGGTATTTCAGAAATCCAGAAATACATCGAAATACGTAGAAGTACTCAGAAATATTTAGAAATACGCTTTTCCTCCCTTGATAAACATACTGTCGGGGGTGTAACACCCCCCAATATTTGAAAACATTCCGATCAATTTAGAAAGACGAAAAATAAATACGAAGTATGAACATATGAAACTTTTATATTTTTCAAACGCGCTAACTTGAAACATAACTTGATACCCCACCCCCTCAAAGTTCAAATGATCGCGTCACCCCTGTCTATAAGTAACAATTCAATGCGACAAAGGGAGGATGTTGATCTTCACGTTGCCTGCACCTTTATTGAAATATATAAGAATTATTTCTAAAGATATCTTCAGACACTGCACGAGTATGTTTTCATTTCCGATGAATATCTGAAGAATTGCTGAAAATCTCTGATAGGATTAGAAATGAGAATTAAATATTCGATAAAAAAATTTCCTTTATTCAATTTCCAAGAATACTTATTGATCATCTACATGAAAAATAAATCAAGATGTTATAATTTCACTTTTGTCTATCTACAGTTCTCGGTTACAGTGCAAGTTTTTGTACCGTTTATTCAAATAAAATTTGTTTAATTTTTCGTCTATATAATTTGAATTTTATTCAATAGAAAATGAAAATGCAAAAGATTAGTGTTTCCATTTTATGTTTATAATCTTACATGAATGTTCAATTGCATAATTGAGTACTAAGTTTTCTGAATGAATCATATAATTGAATGTTCCAATGATTTCATCATTAATTATTGGAACATGCAATGTAAATGAACGAAAATGACGATTACGAAATTGAATTGCTTTGAGAAATGCTCGTACAACGATATTAATATTCATATTAATTACGTGTTTGATTTCTAGATTTTTTGTCGAAGGAAAAGTTCAAAATAAAAGGTCAATATTTTCCGTGTTGTCGATTTCTTCAATATGAATGGATTTAATTTCACATTTATATATCTTCTCATGAAGAACATAAGTTTGTTTGATTAATTCTATAATATTTCGATCAAATTGGTACGAATGAAGTTTTAATATGAGCAAATCAGGTAAGAAACTTCGAATTTGAATTAAGGAAGTCAATGGTATATGTTTCATAAAAATTTCTATATGAAAAATTTTCATAGTGTGTAACACACGTTCTAAGTCAATTTTTATCATATCATTAGATATATAAGAGTTCATCAAAATTAAAGAAGCAGATGATGAATTTTCAATATCTTCATGTCCTAGAATATCGTACCACGTTTTTCTAAAAGAAGATTTATTACGGTTTTATTTAAAAAAATTCTTGATTAGCGTACCTATACGGATAAATGATATAATTGGTATTTCTACTATCAATAACTGCTTAAAATGGCCATTTTCGTTGAATCCAAAATAATGAAGAAAATTGATCTAATCCGTTAAATATGGAATATCGATTAGAATTCTCCTTCCAATGTGTGAATATGTCATGTTCACAATTCGCTTATATAATTACGTAAGTCACCCGACAGCAAAATAGTACCTAGAGAGAGAGTCAATTTATTGATTAGCACGACTTCTCTCTTTCATCTTCTATTTTCTTTGATACTTTCTCCAACTTTTTCATCGACGAAAGTAATCGATTTCATTGCAAAAGAGATGAATATATGAGCATTCTAAAATCACAATCATATAGAAAACAAATCAAGCATACTATATTTTGCAGTGAAACATAACATAATAATTTTAACATATTATTTTACGGAAATTTTATGGAAAAAATCCATACTTTAACAAGCTAAAAGCATTGTAACAGGCAAATAACGTTTTAAGAAAATACAGAAAGATCCGACTGTTTTATTATCTCTGGCAAAGAAAAGTTGAGGTAAAAAGCGGCGAGGTTTTTTTTAAGCATATCACACGTTCGTATATTTATCTCTTTGGAATGAAATCGATTATATTCTTTGACGAAAAAGGTGGAGAAAATATCAAAGAAAATAGAAGGTGAAACACATGAGACGGTGTAACTTGTCAAAGGCGAGTTGCTTTGACAGAGAAGAGAAGACGAAGATGAAAAGTGAGAAGCCGTGCTAAGCAATATATGATATTGGCTCTCTTTCTAGGTACTATTTTGCTGTCGAGTGACCTATAAGCGAATTGTGAACATAGCTCTTCAGGCAGTTTTTTCATTGAATTCTATGTGTCATACAGATGTATGAGTTCAGTCAATAGAAAACCTCTATATAATAATGAATACTTCGTTTAGTGAACACTTTTTCGAGGATCTCGTTATTGTTCAACGTAAAAAAAATTCTACCGTGGAAATTGTAATTAAGAAAATTATGATATAGAAAATATAAGTAATGAAAGTTTTACAAATGTTTGATTATGATCAAGAGGAAGAGATTTTTTGTTCAATTGTAACAAATTATTTAGTAGTTAGTAATAGCTATCAAAAACGTTTCTTTTATGTCAGAACATTCTTGATATTCCATTTTGCTAGTGATATCTCGTCTCTTGTATCTTAGTATCTTATTTTGCTAGTGATATCTTGCATCTTGTATCTTGTTTATTCTTCTTCGTAATTTTGTAATCTTTCTTAATGGTGCAATAATTTTTTCAAAACTGAAAGATTCTTTCTAATGTTCATTCTGAAAACCTCATTTCTATTTTTCATGTTTTCAAAAATGAGAAATTCTTTTCGAATGTCCATTGCTGAATTTTTTATTGTGATTTTTTATCTTTAATGTGCTTTTTTTAAAAATTGTAATGCAGAGCCCTGATGAGTGTTTCTAAATTTTAATAAATAACACGAAACGCGTTGGCAAAATCAACTCTGCATTTCTTTTATGATTTTTTTATTCGAAGCACAATAAATTTTTTAATTTAAAAAAAAACAAACAAATTCATTCAACTTCGATAGAACAATCGGTTGCTGAAAAGCAAGAACTGAGAACAGCAGATTGATTTTATTCTTTTTCAATATCGATAAGTCAATCTGTTTTTTATTTGATATATTCTTACGAAGATCATCATCATCATGTCCCTTAGGC
>CAJNYU010000742.1:0-47677 GCA_905331475.1 Rotaria socialis | reverse complement strand
TGTTTTATCGTGATATCGAACTGTTTTATTTCAATCATCCTTCTCCTTTTATAGATACACTTTCTTTCTCCGGGGCGCGTCACTCAACCGGAGAGAACGAGAAGGAACACGACAAAGAGGAAGATAGAATATACATGACAAAGAGGAAGAGAGAATACACATGACAATGAGGAGAAAGTCGTTATGTACATTGCCTAGGATAGGCCGAGTGCTTATATCGGCACAAGCTGTTCATTCTTTCAATTTTATATGAGAAAAAATTTCGAATTTGCCTCAAGATATTAAATTTGTTGACTGATAGTCTCTTACAACGCTCGGACAGTCCTTCGGGCTGCCTTGCTGTCTGTTTTATTCTTCTCTTGTTTGATTGAAGAATCATCTAGGGTGTGGGTGTGGGTGTCAGTTTCTGTACACTAACCCACACCATCATATACTCTCCGATGATTTTAGTCTTTTTACTACAATAATTCAACAAGGTAACGAATACTTCAGCACATTGATGCTAGCCGCTCTCCATAGACACGATGGGTTAGTGCGTTTGATACTTACTTGTTCTCATACTGTAATTGAACTTGAAGGATCTCTGTACAATTCTGAGCGAGAACTTGTAGAACGTGTAACTGCATTATGGTGTGCTCTTGACCGTAGTCACTTTACAGTGGCATGTACTCTGATTGATTTGGGTAGAGCTGATGTCAATCATGGTCCATATTGTCCATTTTTAATTGATGCTTGTAGGAAAGGACGACTCGACATTGTTCATTTCTTAATCGAGAACGGTTATGCTGATGTTAATCAAACCGCAACAAACGATGCGAACAAAGCGAGTAGTCTTATTCTTTCTGCCCAATATGACCACACAAATATTGCCGCTTATCTCCTAGATAAAGATGCTGGTATTGAATATAGGACATACGTTGAGCAAGATACCGCACTGACCGTAGCTGCTAGAGAAGGCCATTTGGCAATAATAAAACTATTGTGCTCGGCAGGTGCATCTATCACTGTCAAAAATCATAATAGAAAGACACCGATGATGTTGGTAGCCGCGAGAGAAGCATTTGAAGCGATCGACTTCTTACTGGAATACATGCACGATGAGACAACTTTTGATGATCTTGAACTTATTGCTTCCTCATATCTAGCTCACAACAATACTATCACACTTGATGATCGCCAGCGAATGGTACGTCTCTTGAGAAAATCACTCGAACAACGTCTTCTGTTTCATGTACCGAAAACTGTGGCTCAGTCGGTTGCTGTCTATGATTTTCAAATAGAATGTCAGGCAATTGCTGAACGTGACCATATTCAACATAATAATGATCGTTTATGTCTCGAAGCACTACTTATTTGTGAACGGATCCTCCTCTTCCGAAAGGAAGAGCTATTATTCGAACCATTATTTAAGCGAAGAGTCATGATGCTTGTTCAAAACAATCAGTTCGACCGTTGCTTTCATCTGAATCTGAATCTTTTTCATTTGTATAAACAAATGAAGCTGCCGACTTCTCTCCATCGTTTCCTATGGGTGTTCTGTAGGATGATCGCTGCTCAAGTACCAATTCTTGCCGTCCAATTCTCGCAGATATATCATCTTACTGTCAAACCTTCACAGAAGAAACTAGTTCATAGCTCCATCAAAACTGCCTTATATATGGTAGCAATTGCAGCGAAGGTATGATAGTCGCTCAGCAACAGCAATAAACAACTAAGGAATAAAGAATGTAGATGTATTACGCATAAGGGGCAAGGTCTTAGCTTAAAAAATACAAGATTAAAATTTGAAAAGCACTGGGGTTACTTATTATAGTGGAGGTCAAAAAAAGAATATCATACAACTTGTAAAACTTAGTATCATTTAATAAACTCCTTAGACGTGTTCGTGAAAGCCGGTCAGACGAATCAATAGAGCGGCTGATCACTTTTCTTAGCTTACATTTCTTCACTCACGAATATATTATGTCTCACAGGCGTATCTCGTTTTATATTAAAGTGATCGTCTGAGACTCTTTTATTGATTGGTTCTTGAAAATTTTCTTTCTAACTGCGATTATTTGGAAGGAAAGAATTATTATAGAAAACATTTATAATCGAAGTAGAGAAATGAGCATCAATGATAAAAATATGCCACATACTCGATGAAAGCTTTGAAAATGGTCTTTAAAAAATATTTTGAAGTTCCCTAACAAAATGAAGACGCTGGAATGTGAAGTAAAAAGAATAAATTGTCTTTAGTGATCTATTCCATAGATCCTCCGAAGCAAAATTATGTTTAATCCAGGAGAAAAATAACTGAGAAAATGCTTCAAATCAAATGACAGGTTGCTATTCTAGTATGAGTATGTGAATGCGAATTCTGATATTGCAATCTTTTCGTGAAACGCAACTGAAAATGTGTGTTGAAATGTATACACTGAGTAAAACGGGAGCCTCTGCTTGTACTTACTGACCAAACAATTGAAATAGACACAGTAAGGCGTCTCCCCCAATGATGAACAGAGGCTTTGCTGAACGCTTCTCGATAATATTTTCTCCACTGTTCAATCTCTAATGAATTAAAGTGTATGCGTTACTGGTTCATTTTTTATAGTTTGAGTTTTGTCTTGATCTAATCCATATGCTCGCTCGATCTAAAAACGGCTATTTTGAAATTTCGAATTCATTTCAGCTTTGATATTGATTATAAAGACTATTACGGTTACTTATGTACCTAGCTAAAACGAAAATGCATTTTCATAGTTGATCTGAACACGAAAAATAGAATTTATTATTATGCAGACTTTTAAACGAAATATAAACATTCATTTGACTTTCCTTTCTTTGCTTCTTTGATGAGTATTTTAGCCGTTTAGGCGAATTTCGAGATAAATTCAGATAGCTCATCTATCCAATCAAGAGAAATTCAACACTACAATATTTTATTGCTCTTGTTGAATACTGTTTCAGGATCTCGAACAATCAACAATCAGTGATGAAGATCGTCGATCCATCGTTCTATGGATCAAAAAGCTATGTCAAAAAGCAGCTCACAACGACACAAGGGCGAAATTTATTACACCTGAGTGTTAATCTTGAAAAAACTTACGACATTAGTTACCGACTAACGAACATTATGCCAGTACTTTCGTAAGTGATCATAGTTCATTAGATTAATCGTTCCATGGATACACGATTTTATTTTAAGCATATTGTTTTTCTCTTTGATAGATTTCCCAATGTTGGTGGTATCTAGCTACTTCTCGCATATGGACAGCAATGGATCAATGTGAACGGAACGGATCAAATTTATAGTGAAACTGCTCTACATATATTTTTCCATAGCTTGAACCACGATGTCAAAGAAAATGTTACAAAAGTAATATAAATTCTTCTCAATGTAGGTGCTCACATAGATCATGTTAATTACCGTGGACTAACACCTATCGATGTAGCAACTGACACTGGCATACGCACTCTCTTACAATTATAACAGAAACCTCCACAGCTCAAGTATCTTTGTGCACGTCTCATTAATATTCATAAAATCAGCTACGCTCATGTGTGGTCTAAGTCAGCCGCATTGACTACTTTTGTAGAAATCCATAACACTCTCTCGTCAGAAGATGACGTGGGCTTTGGCTTATTCGATTAAGGATGGCAGCGTAGTCTGAGTTTGATTCATAGTAATCGCCAATAAACATGAATCAGCTATTTTACCTATTAACAAGATCGTAGGATGGTGTTTTTTTCTAAAAGTATTCCAAGAACAGCAACAACCCAATTAAAAATATCACATTACCATTCAAATATTGATAGTATCAATAGAATCAATGATTGATTTGTACTTTAAAAAGGCATTACCTAATATCGAAATATATACTTTATAAGTTCTTCATTTTTGGTGCTTATTTTGTTTTGTTTCATCAAGATATTCTGTAGCGATAAAAATTAATATGATTGATGATTTGGTTGCAAAGAAGGCGCTTAAACCTGTTATAGTTGATTTCTGAAAATGTTTATGGATTTTTTCGAATGCATTTCAAGGAAAAATTTCATCAAGAGATAAATTCAACATCGTCTAGAATTGCTTGACACTTTTTAATGACAACGAAATATTCCTTATTAAGGTAGGGATTCGACTACACACCCACACCCACATCTTCTTCTATCCACAAATATTCACACTCATACCATAATTGACTATCACGCCTATATCGAATGATATTTGCATAAAAGAAGAAAGAGAACGTGAAAATCATTTTCAACCATAATCTTGCTCATACTCACATCTACTTTAAGGGAAGCATACCTCATATAATTGTAGATAGCAGTGAATATTGCTATAAGCCTTCACACCTACACTATTTTTTTTCCTTTTATTAATACTAATATCAAAATAATTGTTAGACGCAAGAAGCTTCAAATGCAGGACATATTCTGATATGTATTTTCAGTTAATTCGAGACATCTGATTTTTCTAAATGATATCGACGCTAAATGCATTGCTCTGATAAATTTTCGACATCATCTTATTCGCCCACTAAACTACAATTTCCATTCTCATACATACTGATACTCAATGAAAGAAAGATATCTATAAAATAATCAAATGAATCTATTAAGTACTTTGCAAGCATCTCAAGGATCAATATCATATTGTTTTCATCAATTAGTGTTTCTCTATAAAGATAATTGATGAAAGCAATTAATAGCTTGAATAAAGATAGAACTAGTATCAAATTTCTATGTTTATTAGGATTAGGCGAAGTGCTGCTTCGCCTACGGCGAATTTTCAAGCCGCCACTAATCCTCGAAACATGAATAAAAGCACCATTGTGATTTGATTTTGCTTTAACTTAAGCAACAATGGTTTCAATTGTTTTTCATTGCTTGACTTTCTTTTTTCTTAGGTGAGTGTGAAATCTATCACTTTTCTATTTATTAAATATTTTGTTGTTGATTTAGTTCGTTAGTAGTAGAAGTAAACTCTCAAATATGCCAGGAAGTATCTCAATATGGTCGCTGCTCGTCAAATAGTGCATGTGGCTGTCTTCATATGGAAGGTGCTTCGAATATTGGTATTTGTGGCTTTCAGTGGGTTACATGCTCTGATTTAGTTCCATGCGAAGAAACAAATAATTATTGTGGACAATCTGACCATATCTGTGTTCATCATCCTCGATGTCATGAACGTCCTCTTTGTTTTCCAGTATCAATGATGGATGCAAAACTTTGTCCACCAATGAACGGTAAGCAAACAAGTACTAATTCATCTAAAGTGTCATATACATCATAAATCTGTTTTTAAAACATATTTCTTCATCATTTTACATCAGTTTATATTTATGATTCACATACGGCTAGAGCAAGTGCATGAAGCAGATTAGTGAAAGAGAACTTTGAATGTGTATGCAACGATATAAAAACCCAAGAGACCATTTGAATCAAAGTCAATGAATAATCAATTACTCTTTTCTAGTGAATTAGGCAGAATCTACCATTTTTTATACAGATAAATTACATTGAAAGAAAAAAGGTACCGTATCGAACTTAATACGGTTTCGAATTTTGAAACGAATTCTAAACTTTTTAAGTTTCATACGAAACTGGTTCGGTATGAAACGTTTTTCGAAAATCATAAAAATGGCTTCGCACATACAGCTCTGCAGCATCAATATCATGCAGCCCAGTTCCTCAAGTTATGACACTATGGTTCCATGAGTTTCATCTCGAACATTTTCATAGTATCACATATTCGCTCTAATCCCCAACCGTTCTGATCAGCTTCAGGTATTAAGATCTTAGGAAATCAGATGAGAGGCTCAAAATGTGGTCAACGTACATCAAAGGCAAAAAACACTTCATAAGCTTGACACATTACCAAAAATCACAAATATTTCGCTCGACCAATTGCACTTCCCAAAAATTTAAAAACAGGTCATGACGAAATTATTGACCTGAATAATCCATACCAAAACAAAATTGCATGAACATATCTCCATTGAAATAAACATTTCGTTTGAATAATAGTACATAAAAAAGAAAAACATTTTTTGCCGATGAAGTTCTCACATCATTCAATTGGAAAATCTCATAGAAGCATATATTCCTCTGGCGGCAATAAGGGGCACACCTAGTTTTTCACAATTATCTATCTAAAAGATAGAATTTATATCTCATATTTCCACTGTAAATACTATGTGGTTGTGTCCAATTATACATCATATCATCGGTCTTAAAGTACATTAGTTTGATAAGAAACAAGACGAAATCTGTTGTTTGATTTTGTGCCTTTGTAAAGACGCAACTTTCCATATCATATTTTTCACTTCTCCTCTGCTAGTTAGCAGCGTTGTTGTTTACTTTAAGCAAACGGAGACATGTATTTCATTGAATATATTCTTATACAATAACAATAAGGATGCTGTTCATTAACATGAACTGAACTATTAGAAAAGTTCCTTTGAGTGTACTGAACTTTTTCGGGCAGCTCTTTTTGGAAAGAACTGAACTTATCAAACAGCTCTTTTGAAAGGAGTTCATGAATCTGAGCTAGCTGATTTCTAGTGATAACCAAACAGCAATACTATTAATTAACAGAGAGAAAAGTCAAAAGATTGATACGTAAGGTAGCGTCTTTACAAAGGCACAAAATTGAATAACCGATTTTGCCTTGTTTCTTAATGGCGTATAGTTAGGCACTGACACACAGTATTTATCGTATAGATATCAGATATAAATCATATCTTTTAGATAGATAATTATGAAAAACTAGGTATGCCCCTCATTTACCCCAGGAGGATAAAGTAAGGGTAGCTTGAGTTCAATACTTCTATCTGAAAATGTACAACAGAGAAAAAGAATTTATAATGCTAAACGTAGAATTGCCTGAAATATTGATAAGCTGTACCACTTGAACGAAAATAATGATTTTCAATATGGAGCGTTATCTGAACTAAATATTTTCATATGGCAACCTACAAAAAAGAAACAATAGTTACAACGTTAAATGTAGAATAACCTGAAGTTTTTCTTGGTAAAATTGCTTGAACGAAACGAAACATTTTCAAACGTAAATGTAACTCGAAGTAAATATTTCTATCTAATAATCTATAACAGAGAGAGACAGCTGGAGCGTTAGGTGTAGAAATATTTGCGATACTTTTAGTGCTGCATCTTGAACGAAAACACATTTTCAATGTTAAGATTACCTACAAGTGGATACTTCTATTTAATAATCTACAAGAAAGAAAAGATACTTATAATATTAAGTGCAGAGCCGCCCCTAATATTGTTGAGTTAGGCAACTTGAACGAAAAGGTAGAGTTTTGGTGTTAAATTTAAGTTAGAATATTTTCGTCGAATAATCTACAACAAGAAAAAGATATTTTTATGTTAAATTAAAAATTATCTGGAAAGTTGTTGAGTTGAATGATTCGAAACAAAAAAGTTTCTCAGCGTAAAATTTAGCCTGAAATACAAACTCCAATAATAAACAGCAGAAAAAGAAACAAGTATATCTTTAGTAGGTAAAATAAAATTAGTTTTTCAGATGAATAATTTGAAAGAAAATATAAACACTGAATGTAACTTGAAGTAAATGCCTCAATAGTGTAATCTATGAGGCGAAAATTAAAATTGTCATCCTAAAGACAGATTTACCTTGTAAATGGTTCCGTTGAACAATGTGTAAGAAACCAATGGCATATATTCTAAATATACATTTATGTAAATACTTCAAGTGAACAGTCTGTAATACATGAATGAAAGTGATAGTTTTAAGGATAATGCCATATCAGAGAGGACTCCGATGTAGGATCTAAATGAAAAAAGTTTCAGTTATGGGAAGCTTTAAGAAGATACGACACGAAACCTTAGACAGTTTTATACGAAACTTTGTCCAGTGTTAACTTTCAAAAAAAGTATGATACAAAACCTGTTCTTTTTTTAAAACCGCATAAAAGGATCGCACCGAACTTTTTCCATTGCTAAACCTACAAAAGGTTTCGTGAATCTGTATCATACCTTTAGAGATATAGTAAAGTACCACCAAAATTATGAAGGTTTCGCAAGGCACCTTTCTTTTTTCCAGTGTGCTTTCAATGCTTTTCACAAATGAAAAAGTTATTGAATAGATCTTACATACCTCTGGAAAAAGTGTGAGACTTAGATAAAGCCAATGGACGCTGATATGGAAATGGAATGCTCATCTTCAGGAAAATGATTTGGTGGTTGATATTTCTCAAAAACTTCGCATTTTCATGCAGTCTAGTAGTACTCAAGTTCTTAAAACCCCATAATAAGTCACATGAAACTTTATTGAGAAACTTTAAGTTTCACCTAAAAATATACAACCGTTTGAAATTCGAAATGTTATAACTCACGAAAAATGACTTATTTTTAGGTGAAAATTGAAAATTTTCGATAAAATTTGATGTATCTTGCACAATAGTCGAACCAATCATGACATGATACATTTTTTCGTAAATTCTAATTACAAAATCCTTTTTCAAAACATCATCATTTCGATTTGATATCACCTTTTGTGAGGTTCATGTGGACACCATACTCAGAAAGTGAATTTCAAGATAAAGAAAAACTCTGATATCAATACTAATGTTCTCACCTGTTTAGTAAGTGTAACATAATAAATATCTGAATAAATGAATGGTGTTGTTATGTTATGGCTGCAGCACTTCTTTTATTCATTTAATTTAATTGTGATCACAATGGACAAACTAGAAGAATAGTGCTATCGATGTATTTAGTACATCATCGATGTTATCTTCACTATTTTATCCTCTAGTCTGTCCCTGGAGACATTTCCAAGACTGTTTCACAAAGGAAATGCTCTCTGTTCTTACTTTTTTCATCTCCTTATATAGTGATCAATTAGATCACACGATTATACGAGAGAAAGAAAGAGAACAGAGGAAAAGATATATATATACATATATATATATATAAAGAGAGAAAGAGAGCAGTTACACCAAAAGAAATAGAACAGATTTTGTTGAACAGAACAAGAACAAGAATTAGTCAATCACACTAATTACATCATATTAGCGCAATGTAAACTGATGACATTCAAATGAATAAAACCGTCCCTGATTAACATATAAACATACACATACATATATGTATATCTATGACAGTGTCTATTGGCACAGTAAGTAACACTAATAGCTCTACTTTTCAACATACTTTATTGTAGTTCGACCAGACAAGAGAGTAATTTTTATCAGATCTGCCTTTCTCACAATACTAAGTAATAGTTTGTTTATTGAGAAAGTTTACCGTTTGAGTTTGCAAACTTCCGATTACTATTCATTACTTATTTTGAGAATGTGCGCGTGAATGAGAGAGAAAAGACTGTTATACCCTTATATCATACATCATCAGAGTTGCTGTTCTTAGAGCGTATTTTTCGAAGTAAAAAATGATTCAATTCTAACGATACTTAGTATTAGCTCACCATTGTTTCAGTACGTAAACTTGTCTTGTTTTACTGTAATTGCTGCAAATTATATTTTAATACGATTACTTTTAGAAAAATTTCGACTTATTGAAGGTATTTCGTGTCATTAAAAGAACAGCCTTCCAATTATACCGTTCCATTAGAAGTTGGAAATGCCTCGGGAATATAATTTCATTTTGAATTTTTATGAGAATTTCAATCACTAACTTATCATTGAAATCGATTAAGGCTCTAAAACAAGAACGTACGTTTTAGCTGCTTTGAAAATATTCCTAAATGATAATTGCGGCAATCTTAGCGTGGTTCAGCTTATGTGGCAATTGTGAACATACATAATTGTCTACACCTACCTATACTCTTATGAGTGATATACTAAGCAAAAATAGTACTATGAAAAAACAACTATTGAAGAGTAGAGCAGAACTATAAATTATACAAAGTAATATAGGACATAGCAATAAGTAATAATAAGTATTATGCTACTGCACAAAGTAGGCAAAGTTCTTAAAATTCAATCTTTTTAAATGATTACATTTATACTTATAAGTCAAAATGCTTTGTCTTTTTTGAATTTTCTACATTCATAAAAAAATTATCTTTCCTAACAATTATACTAATAATTACTAAAAAAAAGGTTCACTAATGAGAACTTTTATATAGAATATTATAAATTACAATTCTCTTAATTCTAAGTAGTAATGAACCCTTTTCGTGAGTTGAGCTCTGAAAAGTGCATAGAATCTATCAATAGACTCTTTTTGTCATCGCTTAAATATTTTAAACAATACTCAAGCATACCGAATATATGTAAAAATCTAAACTTATTAGTTCTGATGAATTCGGAATATTTTCTAAAAATGTACTGCTGCGATCTCGTTCTATTTTCTCGCTGGTAGAGGCATACGTATAAAAAACGAAACTCACGGCTCATCACTTGAAGAAGAACCTAGTTTTGTATGAGAATCCAATGAATTTTACAAAGGCATAGAATTGATAAAATCTTTGTTCAGTCAAATCATTAGCTATCCTCTTCGTTTTTACTATCTTATTGGCTAAAAGATAATCCACTACCAGTAAAATTTTAATAGAAACCAGTAGTGATCTTCCTTCTATTCCGAAACTATGCTTATTCTCCATTTACTGCTAATTAAATGGTATACAATAACCCCTCTATCTGTATTAGATCTAAAAGAAATACATTTTATTTGCATAAATTTTTTGTATTGATGAATAGTAGCAAACACTACTTCTTCAACTGCAATGCCAACTACTACTCGGAAACCTGGTAAATATGAAATTATTTCTGCTTTGCTTCAGCATATTTCTTATTCTTAATCGTACTGATACACTGCCTTTTTATCTATTGTGACTTGACAGTGCACCTAAATCGTCTAATTGCATGAAGAAATTATAATGAATATTGTGAACATTTAGATACTTATTCAATCGATTCTTTGATTTTGACTTTGCTTCAGCTTACTCGTGAATGACATACCAAAGTATTTGATTAAAATAAGTGAGGCGTTCCTTTATAGAATTGCGAATCATATTCCTTATCATGCTAAATTGTACCTGTTTGATTATACGACTGCCCTTCGATATTTGAGTCCTCAAGCGATTGCACCAACATCTCTTTTACTAATATTGGGTTGGCAAGAAAGTTTTGTCATTTTTTAAAAATTTTCATTTTCATTTTTTCTTTCAAACATCAAGCTAGTTTTCAATGACATATGCTTAATCGCTATCTATGACCTGTTGCCAACGCTCTGGTGAAGAAAATATCCCATGTTCATAAAGGTCCAGAGACTTTTGGCTGAAAAAGTTAGCCAAGTCCGTTTTGAGATTACTTTCGTCATCGAACTTTTTCTCACACAGATGACTGGAGAACGATCGAAACAAGTGATAGTCAGTAGGAGCCAAATCTGGAGAGTAAAGTGGATGAGGAATGGTAACCCATCCTAGCTTCAATAGTTTTTCGCGGGTCGACTTTGTAACGTGTGGCCTTGTGTTATCATGTGAAAAGTAGGGGTGCAATAGTTCAGGTCTAGTTCTGAGCGTAGGAGCTGTTCGAAAGTTCATTTCGGTATGAGCTGATTGTTTTGAGCAGCTCCTTTCAAAAGAGCTGATCTGATCGAACAGCTCTCGTTCCTGAACTGGAGTTTTTCAAGAGCTCCTTTGAAAAGAGCTGATCTGATCGAACAGCTCTCTCTCTCTCTAAAGNCGAGCTGTTGAAAAAGTTCAGTTCAGGAACGAGAGCTGTTCGATCAGATCAGCTCTTTTAGAACGAGCTGTTCAAATCAATCAGCTCCTACCGAAAGAACGTTCGAACAGCTTTTTCGCTCAGCTCAGCTGAACTTTTGAGCTGGAGCTGATGCACCCCTAGTGAAAAGTAAACCCGATCTTGTTTGCCCTTGATTTTTTGTGCAACACGATCCAATTGGTGACAGTAGAGATCGGCGGTAACGGTACATCCATTCGGTAGCAGTTTCCAATAGATAATTCCTTTAACACTCCACCAGATACTCAACATCACTTTCTTCGGATGGAAATCGTTTTTCGGTGTTACTGTACCGATTCGACCAACGCTAAGCCATTGGCGCTTGTGCGTATAATTAGTATAGAGTACCTACTTTTCATCACCAGTAATGAGATTTCGAAGTCATTCATAGTGACGATGAGATGTCAGTAAATCCAAATAAATATCAATTCGGTATTGAAGCTGATGGGCTGATAATTTATGAGGTATCCAAACCCCATATTTCCACGTCTTTCCTAATTTATTCAGATATGTTTCCACCGTGGTATGAGAGCATCCGAGTTTCTCTGCTAAACAGCGTGTCGTCAACCGAGGATCATCTTCAATGAGTTGTTTTAATCGATCCAAATCTACTTCGACTGGTCTTCCAGAGCGAGATGAATCGCCCAATTCAAAATTTCCACTGTTGAGCTGATTCAACCGACGCTGTGCCGTACGCGTGGAGATAATATCTTGACCCATTGTGCGGCATATGTTGTTTGTCGCTTCCGCTGTTTTATGATCCAGAAGGAATTCAAGAAGTAAAAGCCCTCGAATCTCTCTTCGAGAGAGATTCATTTCTGTTTCATGATCGGCATTCATATCGATAACAGTTATATCGTTCGATAGCTACTCATATTCCCTTTATATATCCTTCATATAGAAACTTCCAGAACATTCTCGAACGTTCTATGAAAGCTTTTAAAAAAACAATAAAACTTTCTTGCCAAACCAATATAAACCTTTAATGTCTTAATGAAAATCTTTATTCTATTTAATAGATGTTGAAGATGAAAAAGAATATAGTTCATTCGATTTTCTTGTTAATTACAGCTCATTTTCGAATTTTGATATGATGATATGAAAAAATTTAGTGAGTGTTCATTCTCCTGAAAATTATGCCGAAATATAATGGTAATGAGGAATATTGACTATTAAAAGCTAGTTTCTAAAAAATTTCTAATTTATGTGTGAATGGAGAAAATGAAGGCAGAGAAGAAAATAGAATGAGATTCATGAAAAATATAGATACATAAAGGAACTAAAAACAAATAGATTAATTTTTATATTCATTGGTAAGAAGTACAACATATATATCTCAAAAAACTAATATTATTTCCTAGAAGAGGAACAAAATCTATAGTTTGTATTGCTACAAGAGCTTAGTTTTGTGCTTTTTGGATAACAAATAAGATTAATCAATGGGAAATTGTTCAATCATGCAGTACGCCATTGATTAAGTGAATCATGAAGTATAATTAGACTTTCTACTATGTTGATACCAGAGTATGATAGTTTTTCTGTTTCTTTTTCTGTCTCATATAATAGCAACTACTTCAATAGTTTTCTAATATGTATTCTAAATGTAGAAATATTCGATTGTTCTCGCGAGTCTATTGAAGCCATGAAGTAAGTCTTCGACAGATGGAATCATTAAAATAACTTCATTTTTAATAATGATATTTCGAGTATTAATCGTAACTAATAAAAAGTCTTAGTTCAAGAATTGCGATTGACCTATGAGAGAACAAGACAAATGTCATGGTGTGAGAATCTTGTGTTACCAAAAAAATAAACCGCAGAAAGACCAAATGTTTTTTTATTATGAATGGGGTCTTTCTCCTGTTGGGTAGAGAAATATCAGATATAGTGGTTATTCTATTTCAGTGTCTACATAAAGCTAAAAATGAAAAAATGAAAATGGCATTTAAAATAAAATAAAATAAAATAAAATAACATTAATATTAATTTTTCTTCAGCATTCGTTCCATTACGAGCAAGTACTATCGAAATTCTTCCAAACGCACAGTGGAAGCAAAATGGTATCACTTTAACCGAACAATATCTGCTAGTCAATGGAACCAATAACACCAATGGAATATTCGCCCCAATGGGTGTGTTTGTTGATGATGAACAAACGGTGTATGTTACTGATCCAAATAATGGTCAAGTTATGAAATTCGTATTAGGTGCAACAAGTGGTCAAATAGTGGCTGGTGGAAATGGGAAAGGTATTGGGGCTCATCAATTGAATGGCCCATCGGATGTAATTGTCGACAAAGAAACAAATAGTCTCATTATATGTGATAATTCGAATAAAAGAGTGGTTCGATGGCCTCGTGTAAATGGAATACGTGGAGAAACAATTATATCAAACGTCAGTTGCCATGGTTTGACAATGGACGAGAGTGGATCTCTCTATGTCGTTGGTTATGACACAGCTGAAGTAAGACTGTATCGGAAAGGTGAATCTCAAGGCAGTATAGTGGCAGGTGGAAACGGACGTGGAAATCGTCTCGATCAACTTGATTGGCCACAATATATATTCGTCGATCGAGATCGTTCAATTTACGTATCTGAATGGTACAATCATCGTGTAACAAAATGGGTAGAAGGTGCGAAACAAGGCATTGTCGTGGCTGGCGGTAACGGGCAAGGAAACAGCCTTAAACAATTTGCAGGTCCTGAAGGTGTTCTTGTTGATCAATCAGGCGGTGTCTACGTGGCTGATGGATTCAATGGTCGAGTCGTACGTTGGGCCAAAGGCGCCACACAGGGTACTATTATTGCCGGTGGAAATGGTCAAGGAACATCATCGAACCAAGTCAGTCATCCCTATGGTATAGCGTTCGATCGATACGGCAATCTTTATGTTGTCGATCAATGGAATCATCGAGTACAAAAATTCAGTATTGCTTGAAATGTGTAAGAGCGTGTACGCCTATGCTTTTTTCTTTTCTCTACTGATTAATAAAATCTATTGAATTATATTCTGTTTTATTGAAGCGCGTGCATGATTTAGAAATAATATAATAGAATCTTAGCAACTAATTTAAAGCTCATCTGAGCACGTGAGCTAGGGTGGCCCACAGATGAAGGCGGAATTGGGTCACCAATACTGATCGAAGTTGGTCTTCTCCTAGGGAAAATCTTTGATGTTTCCTTTCTAGATCCTTTACAGATCCGCCAAGAATCCTGCAAGAATTTGCTCTTTTTTTCTGATCAAATGATGAAATCTTGAAGGAAACGTGTAGCCGTGAAATCTTCAAGATTTGTACAGGATTCAAATAAGATCTCAGAAGGATCTTGGCAGGATTTTGACGATTCCTAGTGAAAAAATTCTGTTTACATATTTTAGGATCTTAGCAGATTTCATCTATTATATTATTATATTTCCTGACCAAATCATGTCAAGATTTATCAAGATTTGTTTCAGTATGCGATTACGTTTCTTGGCAGGATCTTTGCAGGATTTTCTAAATAGAATATAAATGAAATGAACACACAGAGTATTGATCTCTAGACCTTCAGTTTACATACCGATCAGCTTACCAAGCCGAATGTGCTATGTCGTTTTATATCAATTCAACGTTCAATGTCTTCATTTCTCACTTTGATGTTAACCTCTATTTGAATTTTATGTAAACTGAAATTATTTCAACAAAATTCTGAAAATGCAATATTATTTTATATGTTAATTTTAGTTGATGAAATTTCATCATTTTTGAGGATTTAAATTCGATTTAAAAAATGTATTGCCAATTTTTTTATTCCAATTTGATTTCAATAATATATTTGGATTTCTTAAATTTTGATTTGATTGAAAAAATATATTTCGAATTAATATATTTTAATTTCGTTCAAAACAATATTTGAAATTTTTTTTTGAACCTAATGAAAACTGTGAGTGATTTTGATCAAAAAGGTTTGGTACTGATTAAGATTATATATTTAACGAGAAAATTTTACAATTCTTAAATTCTAATTAGCACCGCAACTTAATTTTTTTCAAATTTATTTCTCAGATAAGATAAGAAAGGGCTGAATATCTTAGTTCGAATTTCAATGTATAACTTTTATATAAGGTATAAAAAGGTTTAGAAAATATTTTTTTGAGATTTTTAAGATTGATTCTCTTTCTTTATTAAAAGGATCAAATCAGGATCTGAATAGAAACGGTGGTAGATTATTTAGCTATCAGTGTTTCCTCGTGTACTAAATACAAACGAAACAACACCTTAAAAGTTCTTCTATCTATTTTATTGAGATTGTGCTTAACATTAGTATTAAAATTCTGTTGTGCTCTATTCATATACAAATCTGGAAAATTTCCTGATCCAAACCTAGCTAATAAAGTGACGAAGTTGTTTCATTCATTCCTGTTCGGTTCTTCACCGCATCCTGAAAATTAAATTTTGAATAGTGTCTAAACACAAACCTGGAAAGATCTTTACTGGATCCTCGTATTTTTCTATCAAGATTCTGTTTATATTTGTGCTTTTTGAAGAGTTTCAATTTTCTGTTCTTGAACGGTTCCTCACAAGATCCTGATCAAAGCTTGATAGGATTATTCAGTAAAGGATTCTCAGTAAACTTCTTTTATTTCTGGTAATGACGTGAGAGACTAGCTAGTCAAATATCAAAATAAGACAATGGATTGATCCATTTAGCTGTAACTTCTAGGAGTGATTATATCTATGTATTTATGGAACAAAAACAAGTACAACTCTCTATATTGTAGTACATTGAAAGATTTTGTTCACAGTTTTATTATTATCAAAAGAATTATTTTCAAGAAAACTGCAAAAGAAACTTTGTTTTCATATAATCTTTGTATTTTCATACAAGATACATCCAATAGATTACACTAAATATGATTAATTATAAATTTGCGATATTATTAAACAATGTGATAAAGATGTTATGAGTTCATGTTTAGATTTTCGTGTTTTCCGAATTCACCCTCGATTGCAAATGCTAGAAGGTTCGGATTAGTTTTTCAACTGTAGTTTAGATGTGGCACTGTCACTTAGTAGTCACATCATAAAATCAATAAACTATAGTGTGTTTGACAGTAGATTGCAGCTCTATTTAATGAGCTATAAAACATAAAATTCATACGTTTGACCAAAATTGGGTTTAAAATCACTTTCATTGCTTTTTTGAGCAGTATTTTCATCATATTTAGTTGAACATCTTCAACAATTGGAACGCGTTGTTGATGCATTTATATAAAAGAATAAAATCAATTTTAGTGATGTTTGAATTAAGTATCACGAGGCTTTGAGTTTTAATCTTGAAAAGAAAATGCTTCTTCTCATATTTTCTCAAGTGTATCCGTTGATAATTAAACAGCTGTATAGAGAATACCAAACGATATTCTAAAACATATAATTATGATATCGAATGAATGCTTTTGGAAGAATATTTCTATGAAAATCAAAAGTAATATATGTTGTAAACATATTGGTCGAGAAAATCTACTGAAATTTATTGTTGATTGTTTTCTTCATAACTTTTATCAGGAATAGTATTTTTTTTAAATACTAATCAAAAGACAAATAGTTAAATGGGTAATAAAAAGACGTAAAAGATGCACTGGATATAAAACAAAATAGAAAATTTTCAAGACGAACATGATTATAGGCGCCATAAAGTCATGAAAAGGTCTTAATTTATTCAGCATGTTTTGATCATAATTCTAAAATCAAATGTAGTTAAATATAAAAATTTAATTAAAAAAAACTTCTAATCATTCTACACAGTGAATAGAAGAACAGTCACAACAAAAACACATCGGATACTATATATATTAACAGTGAGAATGATGCTGTTCAATCTGGTAGAGATAAATGAAGGGACATTTTGTATGTTTTATTGGCGAGATTTATATTATTGGCGAATATGACTGATTCCCATATTCTTCACCATTTAATATCGATACTTTTCAATCCATCGTTATCTGAATGAAAAAGTATCAAGTTACATCGCTTAGTATTATTCACCTATTCATTTCAACTTATCGTCAGTTTATTCTCGCAAATGACTGATATACTTACTTTAGAACTACAATACAGAGACAAATCTGAACATAAAATAATCCAAACAAGATAAATTTAATGCATATTTTTCATACAATCTAATAAACAAATCCAAATGCACATTATTTGTTTTATTTTTATAAGGAGAATTCACTCATGATTTAGTGATCATGTTGACAAACAAAAAAAAAACACGATCAAAAGTGCGAAAATGAACTCTTCAGCATTGATACATTTTCGAAATATAGATCACCGTGCCTAAAATGCTTAAACTTTATCCTATTATTTACAATGACATTTTTTGAGTAAACACATATTTATCTTATCTTCGATCAATAATACTTTTGAAAATCCTGAATATATAAGATCAAGAACAAATTGACAAAAATTCAATACGCAGCTTAATACATTATTCAACAATAACTTATTTTCGTTTCTTTTGGTATTGTTTTTCAATTTTAACACCTTTTCTAATTATGGATACAGACACAAACAATATATCTACAAAAGATGAAAATAAATACTTCAAGATTAAGGTTTTTTATTTTTAAATCATCTATTGGCACATTATCATCATCAAGCAACAGAGCATCATCGGTAACATATAAATTTGAAATAGCTTACATTTCAAAAATCAACATAATCAGATACATTAGAATCAATGTGAATGTCGATGTTGACATTGAATTTGATCACATTCTAATAGAAACCATTTGTTTATTTTTTAATTGGTTATAAATCAATTTTAGTCTAAAAGTCCTTTACTATGAAAGTTGTAGCCAAAATACATTTTTCAGCTAGATAGAACATTACTCTATTTCTTATAGTCGATATGTGTCTTTGTTATGGCTGGAATCTACAATAAAAGCTAAGTTAAAAGAGGTGGACCGATGTCATGAAGTTTTCAGTCTACGGACCTGATACCATAAAACAATGAAAGGAATTATTGTCATAAGAAAGTTTGCATCAACTTTAAGTGAGTGTTTTTGTAAAAAAGGTTCACATTCCAAAAAATATTCATGCCTTTACGACTTCGACTGAAACTGCTTTAATTGTAATTGATACACGCCCGATATTAAGAAGTGAAGAAAATATTCAAATGATGAATAATTAGTTTATTTTAATACTGGTAAGACGTGATATCCTGTTCTGTATTCATTCGTCTAATGCTCAAATGCTGTTATAGCTATGCACAATGTTTCCTAACGACAGAAAAGCTTGATTCTTTTCTCCATCTTCTAGTAAAGTCGATAAAAAACCTAGAATGAATCTCACGACTTATGTTATATTATTATCGGTTCTATTATTATGAGACATATCAAAATAAGTATATGCAAAATAATCACTATCTTCATTATAATACTTCAAAAACTCAATAAGCCTATACAATATAAATATTTAAGATAGGTTAGAGCAAACAACATATTATTCGTAGCATAATCAGCGTAGAGGCTCTGTTGATTCTCTGCCAAAGAATATTTATTCTAAGATTTACCTTATCTTATCTCTTCTTCATTGCTTCATACAGGATTAGAATTCGTTTTATTAATCACAGTCATTTAGAAAATTATAATCATAATCATACAAAGTATATGAAATTTTTAAAAACTGTGACCACTAATTGAATTCGGAGGAGCTCCATCAGCAATAACTTCGACCATATGTACCCAAACTTCAGAGTTAAATTTTCCATAATAGCCCGCATAAGTACCAACTTTGAAAGCTCCTGGATATCTGCCAGTTGGCAATGTTTTTCCAGAGTGGATAGTTTTCACTGGTCCGTTATCATAACGAACATCCATCCATCCATCATTGTTAGTCGTAAAATAAGCCCACATTTCTATTGTATGCATTCTGCCTCTTGGATCTTCAGTTGTAATTTTTTTAATAATTGGATTAGGACCTGTTTCAGCATAAACAGACAGTTCAACTCCATTTCCTGGCCATGCCATCCAAAAAAAGATTGGATTCCATGGAGCACCGGGTACTTGTTCTATACCTTGTCCAATGATACCAGCTTGATTACCAAGATTATTGGGAATGAAATAAATTGCTTTAAAGTAACGTTTAGCTCCATTGCCTGATATTATATTATCTCTTCGGAGCTCAGATCTTCCCTTTGCACTTCCATCTTGAGCGTTAGAGTACGCTTTATACCAACTTGCTTCTATGGTGTAGCTTCCACTTTCAAAATCTATTTTAAATTGATCTTTATCATTTGGATTATCGAAATGCGAGTAAATCAGGCGTTGACTGAAGATGATTACTACGCAATGAAATAAAATTAGTACCGATAGCATTCAATCTATAAAAATATGAAAAAATTAAAAACTCTGTAGGTCATATTTACAAAAGGATTGTTTGTGTGTGCATCAACAACATACCTAGAAAAAATTGATCGAATATGTATCTTTCAGAATGCTCTAACTTATAATAGTGTATATGCCATTCAATACATTCCATTTTTCTCGAGCTGTTTACGCGTGGCACAGTAGGCTTTCCATTAGAAAAGGATTAACATGATTGTTTCCATTAAAAACTGTCAGTACGACCGAACAATTAAAAAGAGATTTTGTATTTATATTTGGATTGATTTCATCTATGGAATCACGTATCACTATATAGGAAAATATTTCGATTAGAAACAGATCAGTCTATCTTCTAACAAAAAGATAAATCAATCTGCTGGTCTCTACTCTTGCTTTTCAGCAATCGATCAAAGTCGTATTTGATTGTATAGAAAAATTTAGAAATTGTACTTGAGTTTAAAAATGAATAAGTAAATGCAGAGTTAATTTTCCGACGCGTTTCATGCTTATTTATTATTTAAAAATTTGAAACACTCTTCAGGGCTCTGCAATTTTGCTTTAGCACAAAAAAGGGGAAAAGTAAGAGATTAATTTTTTTTATAAAGTACAAATAAATCAAAAAAAAAAAAGGAAGAAAATAATAGTACAATGAAATATGAAGGAAATACTGTAATGAAAAAAGTACATGGTAGAATGAAATACGAACTTTTGGCTGTTGAAGCGAGAAGATTTTTCGCGACAACCGTTGAAACGGCCAGGTTTCAGCAAAAACCGTCGAATTCAACGTTGTTTCTTTTATTTTGAGCCCATATCTTCATTGGTTCGTTCAGGTACTGAGTTTGGCTGTTGTGTAAACGGTCGGATTTTTAGCGAAAACCGTCGAATCCAACGTTGTTCCTGGATGCATTGTCTAATTTTGAAGCCATGGTGATCAATGGACATGTTGTCTAATATTGAAACGTTCAATAATTCGTTTGAACGTAAATGTATCGTTTTTGTCGTATTGATACGCTTACTAGTTGTAATTCGTTTTCCTTATTCTGTCTTTACTTATACCATGTTCATATTTATATGTTTTCATTCTGTTGTCTTTACTGATATCGTATTGATGTTGATATTCGTTTTGTAATTTAGTTAAAGTAATTCAATATTGAATCGTATAAGTCATAATTGAATTAGATTCGAATACGATAATTTTGTAATTTAACTAAAGTTAATAACTAATTTAAAACTAATTTGAATTGATTTCGTTTTTGAGGCCAAATTGTTGATTTAAATTTGATAAATTTAATACTAATTAAAGTAAGTTCAGTTCCGTTTAATACTGTTTTGAATACACAATATTTAAACGAAATTGGGCAAGTTTCATATAGAAATCAAATTGTAATGAAATATTGAATTTAAATGCCAAATATTAAGACTAAGTTGAGCAAATTTTAAGTTGAACAAATTTTATATTAATCCGAATTAATTTTATAGTAAATTGAATAAATTTTATATTAAATCGAATAAATTCCATAGTAAATTGAGCAAATCTTATATTAAATTGAATAAATTTCATATTGAACTGAACAATTTTTATATGAACCGAATTAAATAAATTTCTTATTATGGCGTATTGAAATGGAATATTGAACGGCAAATATTAAGACGAAACACAGATATCCGATTGCTTATCTTATTGAAATATAAGATAGATATTAATTTTTCGATTTGGTGTGTATTAATCGTCTTTGTAGATTATCGACATTTCTTGTGCCAAGTATGGGAGTAACTTCATTTATTGGAGATTTATCGAAGTATTTCTCCCATAGAGTATGAAATTTCATGGGAAATGTCTTCATACTTGAACAATAAGTAAAGTGGACAAATATCGATTTTTCGTAATTCACCAGTAATTTATCTTTACTAGGAGAATCTATAATCTTTTGACGAGATCTGTTATAGTTGGTTAAAGTTAAGGGTTCGTCGATACCAATAATTGAATTTAAGACTAACCCTTCTACAAAACTTAAACCAATACCACGGTAAAACTAAATTTAAAACCGATTTTATATTAAAATTAAATACAAGACTGATAGATAATTTTATAATTTAAATCAATTCAATAATTTTATAACTAAATTAAATTTTTTAAATTAAATTCAAAGAATAAATAAATACGATAATTCTATAACTAGGTTCAATTGTATCGTTAAGCTGGATTCCATTTATTTATATGTTTTTTACAATTAAATTGAATTTAAAGAATAAGTACAATGATTATATAATTTTAACCAAATTTAATAGTGATTTCATAAGTATATAATTGAATTGAAATGAATATTAATTTTGTAGTTGAATTTAAATCAATATTGGTTTTGTAATTGAATTGAAACCTATTCCAATAAGCAGCAATATTTTTCTTATAACAATAAGAGAAGTATCAGCTTTTCGATTTGGTATGTATTAGCCTTTTTGCAGATTATCGGCATTTCGAGTACCAAGTATGAGGATAACTTCATTGATTGGAGATTTATCAAAATATTTATTCCATAAGGTATGAAATTTAATTGGAAATGTCTTCATACTTGAACAGTAGGTAAAATGAACGAATATTGACTTGTCATAATTGACAGATAATTTCTCTTTTATAGGAGAATCTATAATTTTTTGACGAAATCTATTGTAATTGACTGAAGTTAATGGTTCATTAATACCAAATTTTACTAAAACATTATCGAATTGTTCATCAATAATTTTATTTGGATATTTATTCAATAGAAGTGCCATTCTTAATTTTTCACGTTCATTTAGATATGATTGAAAGGTTGAACAATATCTAATGGCACGTAATAGCATGGCAAATGGAATATTCTTTTTCATGTGTAATGGATGAATACTATTAAATGGCAAGTAGTATGGTTCATAGGATGGCTTCTGGAAAACTGTCGTATATAATTGACCATCTCGATTTTCCATATTTAAATCTAGAAAATTGACAGTTGAACCGATATTTGCAGATAAATTAATATTTTCATCGAATTTATTCCATCTATCTACTTCTTTAAGTAAATGTCGAACAGGCCAATTAATAGTAACAAATATATCATCATTATATCGGAAATAAAGCCCACCACTATTTCGAATTTGATTAACTATTTGTCTTTCAAAAAAGTACATATAACAATTAGAAATAGTTAGGGTAAGAGGAGAACCCATTGCTCCTCCTCTTATTTGATGATAAAATTGACCATTATAGGAAAAATAATTATTTTTCATAACAAATCGACTTAGTCGAATAATTGTTTCGTCTTTTAATTTACCAACTTGTTTTAATTTTAGTTGATCTAACATTTTCCTTAAAGATAATACTCCTTCGATTTGGGGTACCATAGTATAAAGGTCTGTGACATCAATCGTACAAAATAAAGTTTCTTGTTTAAGATGATTTCTTGACCATTGTTGTAGTTGTTTAACTAAATCAAAACCAGAAGTGACCGTAGAATTTAAAGCCATCTGATCGAATAATGGTCGAAGTAAATCATCAAGAAATTTTGATATTTTAATTGTTGGATGTTTCAAACCAGAAATAATTGGCCTTAAAGGAGTACCAGGTTTATGAGCTTTTGGTAAATAATATAAATGAGCTAATTCGACTTCATTTGGTTTAATACTTAATTGCTCATACTGTTTTTGGGTAATCCATTTGACTAGTCTTAAATCTAATAAGTATTTATTTGTTCGTTGAATTAAATCAGGAAGTGGATCAATTACACCAAGACATTGATATGCTTTTGTATTATCCATATATTCTTCTGATTTTTTCTGATAATGACCAACTTTTCCTAAATGAAATACTTTAGATTTATCAGTCTTTCTTAATATTGTATTAGCCAAATGAATTTTATATTTCAATCTCTTCACTATTCGACCATAATTTTTCTTTTTTCTTGGACGAATAATAGCTTGAGATTGACTTAATTGACTTGATTGAATAATTGAGGACAAGGTTTCAAATGATTTATTTGTTTGAATTCTATTAAATTGTAATTGTTTCTTAGTAGTGGGAATATTATGTAAATTTTGGAGCAAGACATCTAATTTAGCAATAAATTGTTCGACTGGACTACCGGGGCTTACTTTCTTTTCGAAGAAGCGAGCTTCTATTTTCCGTTTCAAAGTTGCCAATTCAGTTGTCCTTCGTCGAGATGCTGTTTTTGGATCATCAAATATAAACTGGGGACCTAATTTTAATAATTGATGTTCTTGCTCAGTTAATGTTATATTTGCTTGATTGATTATGGCTGGAGCAAGAAATCCTCGCCCAGTGATCTGATCAGAGTCGGGGTGAAGATTGGTTCTTGATTGCTGTCTTCGTCCTCGACTTGCTGTGCGTCTAAAAAATAGATTGATTGATCAGTTTCTAAATTGAATCGTTTTTCACGTAATTCATGATATTGTTTGAAAGCTGCACAACCAGCTTCAGCATCAAATCCGTCGTCGTTTTCATTTGGAAAACCATCAATGATACGTTTAATTTCATTTGTCAATAATTCATGTTCTCTACCTAATGATTGCATATATAGAGCCATGGCTTGTGTACGAAAATCTTTAGTCATTTTAGACATCTGATTATACAAAGCTTGTGATTCATCAGGGCTCAATATTGATTCATCAATTTTGAATTTAAATTCAATATTAGAAATAAATTTTGGAGGTAGATCATATTCAATTCTTTTAAGAACTGTTCGATGATTTTTATTTTTTGTTGACCAAACTTTCATTTTAGGTTTTAGTAAAACATGAATATTCCATTGTGATGGAGCAGCTATTTGTTCAAAGTCTTCCAAGGCCTTAAATTCAGCCATTTGCGCTTTAGCTAATTGAACTCGAGTTTCAGCTACTTTCTTTACATGTTGGGTACAATGGTGAATATAATCTAGGATATGTTTTTCTAATCGATCAACAGGATCACGATGAGCACTTTTAACGGTGGTTGATCCAGCTGTTGTCGTTGTTGTAGATGCTGGCACTGCATTTTTTGCTAGTGTTGATCCTAAGCCTGTTCTTTCTAGAATTAAATTGGTTGTCAATTCAGCTGTTGTATGGGCTTGTTTTTGGGTTGTTATTTCAGATGAATTTTGCATCCAATAAGTAGATAATTCTATTTGTAAATCTGAAATAGTAGCACTAGCTTGAGCAATACTAGTCATTATTTGATTAATTTTTTTATTAATAAATCGGCAATTTGTTGTTTCATCACGTTTCTTTGTTCGTTGAACAACTTCTTTTGCCCAATGTTTTTGTTCTGTACCCATTTTTAAGTACGTTTGCCAGATTTGTAATTCATAATTATTCCGAACCCATTCATCATAGATCGGAGCTGTTGCTAATAGATATGCTTGATTACCACGACCACTTGCAGAATTCTTTGAATTTTTTGAATTATCTTCAAACCATCGTAACATACGATTTGATTCAAGATAGAGTCGGGTCTTCTTCTTTTTCATATCTCGTCTATTTTTGTTTCTAAAGATGGGTTCGTTATTTAAATCGATTTCAACAGGACCATCATCATTATCATTATTATTATCTTCAGCTAATTCAGCAAATCGATTATAATTTGAATTTCGACGATTTCGACGATTTTGTTGATTTTGCTGTTGTCCACCTCGACGTTGTTGACGTCTATTCGATGATGTTGTTGTTGTCTGTTGCTGTTGGTTTTGATTGACCATAAATGGTTGAGTCGTATTATTATTATAACTAGCTGTAGTTGCAGCATTTGCAAATACCTGCCGTTGTGGTAATGCATCTGGTGGAGCAGGGATTGTTTCCAAATAAAATTCTTGAGGAAGATTTGGTGCCGTAGGTGAAGGATCACGTAGCTCTGTTGGCATAAAATCGTTTAAACGTAATTGTCTTGGACGACGTCTACGTTGTTGTTGTTGTTGAGGCTGTCTTGATTGACTTCTTCCTCGATTTTGATTAGAACCACTACGAGCTCTAGTAGGTTGACCTATTCTTCCTTGATTTGGATACAATCTTCTTTGTTGAGGTATCTGTTGTAATGGTGGTATATATGGTTGATTCATAATATCATAGCCATTGAAACGACGCTGTTGTTGATAATTTTGATAATTTCGATTATAATATATATTTCGACGATACAAATTTCCATTTGGATATTGGTTTGGATATTGGTTCGGATAAATTGGATAATTTCCGTAATTTTGATTAACCGGATTATTTCCATAATTTCGATAATTATAATCATTGCCCCCCAAAACACCAACACGACGACGACCTTGTTGTTGTTGTCGTAGTGGTGGTGGTTGTAATGGGACTTGATTGTTATTATTATTATTAGTATAACTTATGGTCGACATGAATCGTTGGATAAGTTGAGATAATATGGATCAAATTAGAATAAATTTTATTCAAATAATTCGATGCCCGAAATAATTGGATGTAAATCGATTCGAAAACAAATCAATCTATCTCTTAACGAAAAGACAAATCAATTTGCTAGTCTCAACTTTTGCTTTTTCAGCAACCGATCAAAGTCGAATAATTAAGATATTTGTGCTCGAATTTAATATAAAAATGCAGAATTTTATTTTGCCGACGCGTTTCGTATCTTTTACAAGATAGTACTCTTCAGGGCTCGAGATGTATATATTTATCTGAAAGTAGAAGAAACATTTATTTATTTATTTAAATTAAATATTATGATCAAATCTAGCAATTTATTCCAAACTCTGGTTTACTTGAACCAAAAGATTTTCAATAGAAATAATCGTGACTATATATCTAGAAATAGAAACAGTATGTAAAAGAAATTAAATGAGAAAATATTTAATATGATTTATTTTTAAAGCAGAAGTAGAAAATAATTAGAAATAAAACGAATTAGAAGATTGTTTTTGTAAAATAGAATATTTACTTATTTTATAATTAACCGAGTAATTGGAAGTTTGTTTCTTTACATAATAATTATGAATAATAGCAGGAGTTAAACCATGATAAATTTTCTTATTAAATGATCCGTTTCTAAATAAATTCAATATATATAAACCATATTCATTATTTGAATTACATAAATCAGTGACATAAATAAAGAATTCATTCATATTTTTGATAAAATCACTAAAGAGACACTCGTCAAATTTTTTAACTTGAATTACATTAATTTCATCTATTTTAAAACCTGATAAATATAATAGATTTGCAGCTAATGATTCAGTATAAGGCCATTTATTTCGACGATTCTGCTCACATCGTTGACATTTACACTCATCGTTATGAGTACAATATTTAATTCCTATCAATGGTAGAACAGCACCATTTTTATCGTATACATCTATCAACCAAATCAAATATTCATCAGTAATTTCAGAAGCTGTTGAAGAACTGGTAGATTGTTGTAATTTCATTTTATTTTTAAACGGAAAAAATATCTAGAATAAAAATTATAATAGATATTCGACAATGACTTGTATATTATTGAATAATTTTACATGAATTCAAATTAAAAAAAAAGAAATCACAAAACATAACATAAGATACATAAAAAATGATCAGTTATACACACATCCAAATTATTAAAAAAAGAATTGTTCGTATTTGATAATTTATAATACCATATTAATTCAATGAAATTTGAATAGACTTCGGGAAAAGGGAAAGGAAATCAAAGAGATTTATTACACACGATGGCTGGAAGGACGTCTACTCCCATAAGGGCATTACCTTCCTGATGGCACATCGATCTTCTTTCATTTTAAACAAAACAAAAACAAAAACAAAAACAAAATTGGAGTCCAAGATAACTTCCCTACTAAAATTTTATAGAAGGACAAAAACTCTGAGAAAATTATATTCGTAAATAAATCTAAACAGACCTGATCATAATAATAATTGTTATTTAAATTTGAGTAATATCATAATTTGTATTATAGTCAACAATCAAACTAAAAAGAAACAGCAGAGAGTAATTACTAAAATAAAAATAGTATATTATATTTTGATATCGATGATATTCTCTGCCGACTATTGTCCAAATGAAATGAAGATGAGATGAGGCACAGAATAAACTTTGAATTTTATTATTCATTATCAGTTGAAGACATTCTTGAATAAATGGGGGTGCCAAATATTTCATAGCATATTATCACGTCTGTTAAGATCAAAAAATAAATAGTAACAAATACGTGCTAGTATATAATGTCCTGAAGACGTGGTTGAATTTTAAAATAATTTAAACAAAATACAAAGTTTCTTTTACAATTATCGAAAACTTCATTTCTTTTTTCTGGAGTTTCTTAGCAATATTTTTCAATATCAAATTTCGAATTTTTTGTTCAAAAATCTCAACCTTCTATACCACCGGAAAAATTCATGATCCAATATTTTATTATCAGACTGAAACTATTCGATAGAGAATTCAATACTGATTCTAATGATATATCATACCAAGAGGCAACTATCACTGTCTAATATTTAAAAATTCTCCGACACAACCGATGAGGTAACCTTAAACAAGGACTCGACCAGTAATACCCATTCGGAAAAATTATCTTTGATATCTATTAATTTCCAATCCATTTTAACGGATTCAAAATTGAATTCTGGTTCTAATAAAATTAATTTCAAAGAGAGGACTACATCCGTTATGCATTAAAAAATATTTCTCATTCACTAGGCGACCTCTCAAGGTCATAATTGACGGTCTACTAACCCTTGTGAAAAATTATCCTGGACATCCGATGACTTCTTTTAAATATAATCTGATTCAGAATAAAATTCTGATTCTGACAATATTTATTAGAAAGAGAGAACTACTTCAGTTAAGTCATAAAAAATTATTTACTGTCACCAATGGCGACCTCCTATGGACACTATTGGGCCTGTAGTACCCCTTCGGAAAAATTATCCTAAATGTCCGATGACTTCTTTTAAATATGATCTGATTCAGCATTAAATTCTGGTTCTGACAATATTTATTAGAAAGAGAGAACTACTTCAGTTAAGTCATAAAAAATTAATTTTATTTCTTTTGACGCCCTCTCAAGGACACAATTGGGCCTGTAGTACCCCTTCTAAAACATTATCGAAGACGTCCGATGACAACTCATATATATCATCAGATTCAGGATTGAATTCTGATTCTTCTAATATCTATCCGAACCATAGATCTATCTCTATTGTATTTGAAAAAATTATTTACTGTTTCGCTTGGCGATCTCTCAAGGTCACAATTGGGCCTGTACTACCCCTTCTAAAAAATTATCGAAGACATCCGATGACATCTCATATATATCATCGGATTCAGCACTGAATTCTGATTCTAATAATATTTATTAGAAAGATGGAAGTTTCTTTGTTTAGCCACATAAAATTATTTAGTGTCACGAATAGCGACCTCCTATGGATACAATTGGGTCTGTATTACCCCTTCTAAAAAATTACCCTTCATATCCGATGACAACTCATATATATCAACAGGTTCAGAATTCAATACTGATTCTTATGATATATGATTGAAACAGTTGGGTGTGTGGGTGTGAAGAATAACCACAATAAATAGTTATTTTATTTTATTTATTTCAATTCTATAAAATAGAATCATTATCAAGTGGCAATAGATATTTATTCTGATCCAAAAATCAATGAATTTAATATCTACGGATGATAACAATTAAATTACATGAGATTATTTATATAGTCTTTGTTGCAGATGATGATGACAGAAAAGCGATTGAATTTATTGAAGAGTGTTTTGATATTGTTATCAGAAGGGTTGAGCTTTTAAAGTTTCATTTAACATTTTATATTTTTGTCGGCAATACTTGATTATTTTTTTGTTTCTTTTTGGATGTGGAATATTTGGACAAGGTATTTGAAGTCGACGATGGTATATAAAACGTTTGTCGAATAATCAATTATTGAATTGACGTAGTATTTCAATTCCATTTTCACCAGCTAATAAACATAATTCAGTTGCATATTTCAAAAATTGACTAATATTGGTTAAATGATCAGAGATAAGCGTTTCTTCAAATTTGGATACCTCATTATAACTAATTTGATCGATATTTATACCAGTTAAATATAAAAGATTTGCAGACAATGATCGTTCATAAGGCCATTGATTTATTCGATTTTTTTTACATCTTCTACATTGACATTTGTCATCACCAGTACTAAAATAAATGAGAAATAATAAAAAAAATTGAATCTAAAATCATGAATTCATTACCAATATCTAATTCCTTGAAATAGTATTTCTTTGCCATTCTTGTCATATGGATGCAACATCCAAAACTGGTATTCTTGTGTAGTTGGATAAATACCAATATAATCATCATGTTTATTGTTCTTGAGCATTATTTTCTTTATAATTTGATGAATGTATATGAATTTATACAAATATCTTATAGAATAAAATCTAAAATAAAAAATATGATAGTTTGTTGATTAGTGTCTCCTAGATTTTTGAATAACATCTCAGAATAGATATTAAAAGATGAAAAATTCTTTAAATCGGAGATTTCATTTCATTATCACGAAGTAATTGATTGATATAGAAGCATATATGATATGATAATTCAATGAATTTAACCAAAGTGGAATTTTTTAGTGTATTATCTATATAAAATAAAATAAAATATAAAATGTTGCTTATATTTCAAATAAATTGGTTATTACCTTTAGAAAGTTAATAGATGTATAAAGATGATTTTTGTGTTTTTGTATGAAAAAGTAATTATAGTTAATCGTATCAAATTGATGTGGAAAACATACCAAAACAGAAGTGATTGAATATATTAAATGAAAATATCTAGAATTAAACATGAAATATTATAGCTTGATAATAAGTAAATAGTTAGTGTAATGAAAACATGGATGAGAAAAGAAAACACAATTAGAACATTGCAATAAAATAAGACAAAGAAAAAAATTAAATGTCTTTTATTCGAATAATAAGTTTTGTCTACTCGAAAATCTTATGTTTTGTTTTTGTCTAAAAATAATATCTTGATTTTTTGTTCCATACAATATTGAGCACGTTGAACCATATTTCGTTGACGATTTTCAATAGCATTCATAACAGTCTCAACTGTTGGTAATTTGTTAAATTTATTTTGTTGGCTTAAAATTTTTGTTTTTTCGGCAGTTGCTATTTCAATATAAGCTTGAATATTTTTTTCAACGATGATAACAGCTTCATTCATTGATTCAAATACCAATTGTTTCAATGGAATTTCATTGACGATTATTGTCGACATAGAATCGAATAATACTTTATTTGTAAGAATAAATGTAAAAATTTCATTCATTTTTACCAAGCCTAATTCCATGAAAGTATTCATTGTCACTGATGCTACTGGTAGAGACATTCATTTTTTGAAAAGAATCAGTTCACATCTTAATAATTGTTCATAATGAGTAGCTTTCCAGATTGTTTTAGTTGAAGATATCTAGAAGAAATAACAACAATAAGTCATAAAAAAAACTAATCAAATAGATATAAACGAACCTCAGTTTTCTTTGCATTTAATTGATAGAAAGTTTCGACTAATCGATGATCTTGAGCATCAAATTTTAACATATGACGTTGTTGTTCTAATTCGATGGATAATCGATATTGATCTTGTTTAATCAAATTATTGATCATACGTTCAAGTTCTTTTAAATCGATAGATAAAGGTGCTTGTTTTTCTTATTGTTCAACTTGAATTTTATAATTAAGAATTTTATTTTGGAAAAAAATTTGACGCTGTCGAATTAATGCTTTTCCACGACCATAACTCACACACACGGAATTGACCATAGCCATTTTCTTTGATATACGTCCGTACCAAATACCTTCTGTCTGGCCAAGTTGATGATAATATGTCCATTGATCATATTGTAAATTGAAGTAATTTAATTGATTTATATGTTGTGGTAAGTCTCGAGTAAATGTTAACATTTCTTCATTATTGAATAATTCAATGTAAGATTGTCTTTCATATTGATCCATCAATAATCGCAAGAATTTTTCTTTAAAAATTTCATTTGATACAAGTGAATAATCATTCAAATACATAGTGGGATCTATAGATGATCGAATAGAGGATTGATAATCACTTTTATTGAATATAGACAATTCCAACATAGGCAATGTTTGAGTACCATTCATATCTTTATTTAATAGTTTTTGATAAAGACTATTTCCAAAGAATTTAGTTCTTTGAAAGAATTTCCGATTCTTCTTTCTAGAATTTTTTTCTTTTCGACCTGATTTAGTTCTATTGAAATTCTTATTTGTAATAATAATGGATTGTTTTTGATTATCATTGGAGTCCATAATTAGAGAAAAATTAAACTTTTTATAATCTAAAACAAAAACTAGAAATAAAAATGAAAGAGAAAATTTAAAATCATTTCTATGAATGATGAATGAAATAGTTATGCATAATAGTAGTAATTTTATTTTTCATTATTCAATAAAAGTTTTCGTCGACAATTGTCAATATATTCATTTGATTATCAATCATTACTAGACTGTTGTATTTGGTTCATTGACTTTTTGTTCTAAATAAATTTCAAAAATCAAATGAAAATATACTTTAGAAATATTTAATCAAAAAGTATAAATAGAAAAATCTACTTTTTTGTAATGGTTGATTTTTTAATAATGATGAACATGGTCGCTTTGTTGTTAATTCATATTCAATATTTGGATTATTTCGATGACCAACTATTAATCGAATATCTTGATAAATCGTATTCTTGAAGAAACTATCATGAATTTCATGTATTTCTCGTTGTATATGTCGAAACCGACCTTCATATAGAGAATGAATAAAAATTTTCTTTTGAAATTTATTATCTTTATTATTATTCGTTGTTTCTTCATCATCATTTTGACCATATTGATCTCGAATAATAATAATATTATCAACAGTAGCTGCACTTTTATCAACTAGAATTTGTTTAACTGATGGATATTCTAATAATTTTTTACGTAAAATAACAAATTGTTCTTGATTTTCAATAAGTGGTAAAATTAATGAAATCGTCGGTAAATATTTGAGAAAAAATTGCTGAAATTGTTCATTAATATAGATTGATGGATAACTAAAGTTATTTATGAATAAAAGAAGAAGATTATAGAATTATATCGAAATAAAATATGATAACTTACTTATTATATAATAAAGTTAAACGTATTGTACGTCGTTCAATATTAAATGCTTCAAATGTTGACGAATATCTTATCGCTCTCATGAGTGCTGTTTGAATAACATTACGAAAAACATGTCGAGGATGATCAGAAAGATATGATAAAATAGTTGTTACAGAGAAGATCGATTTCTCTCTCTCTAGTTTTAGTCAATGAACTAATAGAAAATTGAATTCATTCTAAATTGATGAAGTTCAATCGACCATTCTGTTCTTTCATTGTTCTATTCCCATCCTATACCTCCATTAACGCATATAAAACGATTGTCGCTAGTATTCGAACAATAGGATTGATTCTTTTTTCTTCTTCTCATTGTTCAATTGAAATCTTAGCTCGAAAACACCTTCGTTATATTTCATACGTTTGACAATTGAACAAACTGAATTACAATGATAAATTTTATTTACAATATGAGTTAACCTTCATTTTATTGTTCTCAATTTACTGAACATTAAATGTCAACACTATAATAGACTCCGGTATTATTTTCAAAGAATTCTAAACTAATATCATTACCATTTCATAAGTATATTTCAGATCATTTTCAAAAGTGAATTGTTATAACGAATTCAAAATTGTAATTTTCTTGCTACTTTAATATTCCATTATTTCAATTTGAACATTTTTACATGAGTGATATTATTCTTTTATATTTTCTGTGAATCTTATTTCTTCTTAATAATTCTGATGTTGATTAAAATATAGCTTTTCTATTTTCTTAACATATTTTTCTTTTTATCAAATTATTTTCAAAGTTTCCATTAAATATTTTATTTGTTGTTCCTTATTTACACTGTGTAAAAAAGAATTTCTATAAACGTAAATGTATATAAAGAAAATAGAAAAATATTCAAACAATATCTCTATTAATTAGTAATTGGATTATTTTCATATTCAGAATAGAATACTGTATACTATATATAAGAATTTTAAATGCCCATAACATTAAATTTTAATTCTTTCACTAATATATTTGATTGTTTCTCATTTAATATCATCACCCAAGTAAAACAGAAAAAAATAAAGAAAGACAATAATTAGTTGTTAAAGTGTTCGAATAAAACATAAATTCTTAATTACATAAGAATCATCTGACTTATGTGTTACAAAAATTATTCTTATCTAATTTGATATTTTTCATTTAATAAAACTACAATTTTTTGTTTCGTTAAAAACCTATCATATCAAAAGCATGAAATAACAAATATCCATTGTTCTAATATAGAAATAAAATATTTAATCTTAAAAGATAATACATGTTGAAACATTTGAATAGTATCACAAGATAAATATTTTTCTTAAAATTATAACTGGTAAACTGAATGAAATGATCAGATCGACTCGTTATTTATTAATGGATAAAGAATTAAATACACTACTTGTTTAGTTATTGAATACGTGTAGATTTTTGTAAACAACAAATTGACATAGAAAAAGTAATAAAATCAAATAAACTTATTAGATCAAGCAGTATATACGCTAATACATTATTATAATGATGAAGAAAAAAAAGAGTATATACATATATAGAAACGACAATGTCTCTGTTGAAAAAAAAAGATCACCCTTCTCAGAACGATGAAATGAAGCGAAAATTTTTCGAAACAACAACGCGTAACATAGGAAAACAATTTGTATGTATGATAATAACAATTTCTTGATTACCTTAAAAACGTGACCTGCAGTAAACAGTGAAAAAGTTCGAAATTTTCGATTTTTTTGGAATTTCGCGGAATGATACATCATTCGACGCTATATTCTATGCTGATTACGAATCTGTTATTGGTTTTGAAGAATAAACGTATTTTGATGTTGAAATCGTCGATTTTCTAGCCGAAAATACTGAAAAAATTGACCTGAAGAAAATTTGGTCAACTCGTCTTGAATTATACATCAGAAGAATCCATTTTTCATGCTGATTACGAATATGTCATTGGTTTTCAAAATAGATGAAATTTGAGAAAAAATTCGCCGCCATCAGGGTCCCAATTTCTAGATAACTCAGAAATGATATGCGTTAAAACAATAAGATAATTTATAAAAAATATGGTTGGTTCGTTGGCATTTCATGATTTTACTTTGAAATACTCAATATTATTGTCATCTTGTAGTTTTATAAATACTCCAACGAGGCAATGATACCCAATAAACAATCAATATTTTTCATATGACTTTTTCTAAGATATCGTTTTAATACGATTGTCATAGAATACTCTATCGTCGTCTTATCGATGACGAAAAATGAGTTTCCATAGTTTCCTTACTAAAAAATATTCTTTTTGAGAGTTAATGCCTCTATTTTTTCAAAAATTGACTGCGATTGATAAGAATGTCGATCCTCTGATCATGCCATTTGAATTGTTCAGCAGTTCATAAGATTCTCCATCAATATTCAATGAATTTGGCAACTGAAATCTAGACAGTTATAGCTCTTAGGCACTTTTTAGCAATCCTACTAGCATCTGACAAGTATGGCTCGTGCACCATGCTACCAATTCATATTCCTCTATGAAACATTACTCATAATATATTCACTGATAGTCGAATCATATGACATATTGAAAACGAGTCTAGTTTTTACTCTTGCAGAATGTAGGCAAATGCTTGAGGGTGTGGGTGTGGGATGTGTTAAGCTACAATGATATCGATATTTCATCTCAGCAACGAGATTTTTCAAATGGCACTCATAACGGAAAAATTCAAAAGAAAATTTTCAAAATAAAGTTAACCCTAAATTGTTATCCAAAAGTAATAATAGAAATAATATATTAAATCATCTGAATAGTATCACAAAATAAATAATTCGTTCCAGACTTCGTAAATCTGTATTTCTCTGAGCATTATTCCTACTTTCTCTCTCTTTTTCCACAGTTTTTCAATATCTTTCATTTCCAAGTTTTATTTCATGTTTAGTCTTGACTGAGTTGATATGATCCATTGTTTGCGATCAAATTGTATATCATAGTAAATAAAAATATAGCTAAAAATAGCTACATTTGATATGTGTCGGAATAGTTATTTCGCATGGTGACAATCTATCTATTTTCGACCTAGATCTTTCCTAACACAGATCATTATTTTTCTTGTTTTTTTATTATACAACCAAGAAGAATCAATTCTATCATAGCTTTTAGATAATGTGAAGAAAATGAAGTTGCTCTTTATGAATAATCTCTTATGTTTTTCTTTTGATTCATAGTTCTACACAACAACTAACGAATGACAATGATTCAGTATGAGAAGGCCTCTTATTTTTAATGAATTCGAATTGTTTATTTGTGTACATAGGTGAAGTGCTAAAGTGCACATTGTTTACGACGATATTTTTCGCGGAATTATAAATCATATTTGAAGTATGGTGTATGAAAAGAACGGAAAAACGGAAAGTTTTAATTTATCCTAGGAGAAGATGAAATTTTCAATTTTTACTAGATTCTGTTAAGGACAACTTGAAATTTTCAAGTTTACCTAGAGTAAATAAAAATTTTCAATTTTTCCTATAGAAGAATTTGAAATTTTTGTTAAGAGTGTCTAGTTGCCTTGTTTATTGTATTTTTGAAAAGCCAATGTACATAAAATAAAACTAGATAGATAAAAATTGTCTTTGATGTAATTTTTAGTTATTTTGACTCAGAAATAAAAATTCTTGATCGAAGTAGTTCCACTACACATATGTATTCTTCAATAATGTGGTGTCAGATAATATCGTTCACTTTCAAGATACGTTTTTACAGGCTTCATTAAATGTCAGCTGTGGTAGATGAGTTGGATCGACAGTAAGCAGATCAACAAAATTACAATTACATAAATTCAATAGATCGAATGCTTGAAATCTTGAAGAAATTATACATGCTTTTGTACATAATTGATATGCATTTGTATCTTCTGCTACCAGCTCAATGGATAATATTTTACATGCTAACACTTTAAGTTCAATGTTGACTGTTTCGATTTTGCCAATGATTACACCAACTAAATCACCAACCTTATATTCATGTTTATATGATGTATTAGTGAATAACTTTTGTCCTTTAGTCATATTAGCCATATAGACGATTTCATTAGTTTTCGGTTGTACTTGTTGATGATTGTTGATTAAATTAGTGTTATTATTATTATCATTAGATTGTTTGTCTAAACAAAAAACCGAATTGATATAGAGTATATTATCTTTCAATAGGATATATTGGTATGTCTGATCATTTTACCTTCATCGAATACGTTAATCTCTTCGTTTGAATTTGATGTGAGTCGTCGTCTTTTTTTCGTACTAGTCGATATATTAGAAGAAGCATGATATTTTAGTCTTGATGGTGGTATTGATAAGGATGACTTTGATATTTCTTGAAGTGCAAGATATGATGGACTTGATGATAAACTATCATCGGAAGAACTAATATTTTGAACAAAATTCAACAGATGTGTGGATTTTTTCAACTCATCAATAAAATTGTATGGACAATTCTCTTCATCCAAGCAAACATGATTTGATAAAATCTGACACGTTTCTACATTGTAGTTTGTGTTTTGATGGAATACAATTTCAGTTGGAGTTTTATTGTTGGTCAGATTAGCTGCTCCGTTTTCCATTGAATGAATTGCTGAAAGCAAACCTAAACGAAAATGTTTTTTGGATTGGATAGTAATTAATATGCTAATTTTCATAGCTACAATTTGACCAATCTTTTCGATTATTCGATAGCATCCATTTATAGAGAACTAATTTAAATGATCCAATACTACCATCTTGTGTCAAATTTTGGGTACATGAATGCAAAACGCGACCATTGATAATTTTGAGATTGGTCCATGTCTTTTCAACATTCTATTCAGTTTTTAAAAAACCGTTGAAATAATCGATTATGAAAGAAGAATAAGAGATTTTTCTAAATAAGCGTAGTACCTCTATTACTTGAGCAGCGAATTCTCTTCTATGAACACTTTGAAAAGCTTGTGATATTGCAAAAAAATAGTACTGCTGTAGAAGTTTTTCGGTAATTGGTTCCATTCCGTTAGATTTTAATGGATAAGCCCAAGAACATTTTGTAAATCGATCTCTCATGTAAAGGATCCATTTGTATTCTCCATCTGACATGTTTTGCATATCAAGAACATTCATTTGAAGACGATTTAAATATTCATAAGAGTTAGTCAGTTTTTCTTAGATATAAGAAAAGAAAAGCAAAATTAATTTGCCTATTTGTTACATATGATCATATTATTTATCTTAAACTTACCAGCTAACGGATGTGAAAATGTTTCTGCTTTTCTCTTCAAACATATATCACATTGCGAAACAAAGATTTTGACACTATCCATTGGAATCCATGCGTATTGCTTCTTCACCTCAAATAAAAGCAAACAAAATTCAGATATTTTATATAATGAATGGAAGTATTTTATGTTTCACAAACTTCAATCCATGTTTTGTCTCGGCCACGATGACCAACCTTCTCGTGACATTCTTTGATTTTTTCATATAAATTTTCGTATATGACAATTGGAAGATTCGATTCAATTTCATACAGAATATTCTCGTTACCATTCCAAATTAATTTAAAATTTTTACGAACCCAATATTTGAATTGAGAATCTCCCCAACCGTCTTGAAGAGCTAACACTATATCATCATACAATGATTGCCTTACAGAAAATTTATTTTGAAATTTTTGATTTAAATTTAAGATATGATTATCAAGTAATTTATAGAAGCGTTGTTCCATAGTGTTTGAGATGGAATAATCTGATAGATAAGTGCAACATGTAGTAAGATAGTAATGGTTGATATGTATTCAAATGTACGCTATGAGATCTATTATCATATTATATTGACTGTGTTGTGAACGTGAAACATGCTTTGATTTTGTCTTATAGCAAAAATTCAAACATGAAAGCTTTAATAACGTGCACAGAGAAAGCAAATTTAAAATATACCTATAGGAGAACTTAAAATTTTTTATTTTTCTTACACGAAATGAAAGCTTTTAACAATGACGATGCTTACTTTTTCTTTCGTTGTATGTATGTTTTTTTTTCTTACTGAATATTTAGTTGCATGTCTTCAATGTTAATTCAATGCAAGAATTTTGAATTATATTGTTCTTGCTATTTTCTTCTTAGATTATTTTAGTTAAAAGAAATAAAACGAAGGATATTATCACAAGATGTTTACGCATGTTTGACAACAGAAATATCCAACATGGAAAGAACAACTAGTTTTTTTTCTATGATTAGTCTGTGTCATAGCGTAACCCTTCCAGTTGGACGTAGCTATTTGACAACATATAAGATGTGAGGGTATGGTATTTTTGGAACAGCCAACCGAAAAAAGTTAAGATATACCCGAAAAAGATTATGAAATAGTTTATTTGATATTGAGATAGATTTGATATCTACAGACAACTCGAACTATGTACATCTTGAATGTGTTTGAGTTTAAATAAATGCTTGGCCAACTACAAAATTGTTTCTGTCCTTATCTGAGCGCTCATCAAGTGGCATTACTTTACATTTTCTCTATTTAGATAAATAGTCCATTTGATAGTAGTTAATAATATTGAAATTACTTGTTTTATATTTGGCCGCAACAATGAGAAATATAACCATAATAAATTATTTTAAAACATCGGAAATTTTATTTCGATTCTATAAAATGGATTATTATCAAGTCACAATAGACATTTTTCTAATTTTATATAAAAATCATAAATAAAATATATAATATAATAGAAATTTTCATGAATAAAAATCAAACAACAATGATCGATTTGGTGCCCATAAAAACACAGTTAAGACATGTTTACAAGCCAGTACTATGTGTAAAATATGAAACTTCTTCAATAGAATCAATAAATCTTTTTTTTTAAGGATTCAAGAGTTCATTCATGGTAGGAATGCACGAAATCCAACTCCAATCAAATTCAATTCCAATTCTAGAGTTGGATTAGATGTACCATTTATTCACAATAATTAAATCCGGGATAACCATTAGATTATTGATAGACAATTCTAGATCTTTTGAAAAATCAACATTACGCTCTGAGAAAGTATTTCGATTTTACTCAAAAATGTTTAAAACAGATTGTAAGCATATCTGATAAGTTCCTTGAGCAAGGGAGAAAGTTTACGTGATGGTTTACAGTTCTCTATATTCTATAATAATCTATACCAAAAAAAATCAAATGAGGAAGAATGGATATTTTATTTCGAAGTAAAAAAAGAAAATGAAAAATTTTTCTTTAAAAGAACAACTAAAAGAGCAGGTAGATGAATAGAGAAATAATAGGATTCGGACGAGGATAACAAGTTTGAATAAGGGACCGAAAAATAGCTATATATATACTAAATGTCTGAAAAACTACTTCCTAAGAAGAAATCGAAATATCTTCACAAGATGATGTTCAAATGAACTGACATTTTACCAATGATAGAGGCGTATACGAAGTTTATATCTATAACGATACACCAAGAGAAACTGTATATTTAGAATCAATTTTGATCTAAAGACAAAAATTATATTTATTTGCGTACATTGGGAAAACCGGTATATAGAATGACGGAAAGTTGCTTGGTCAAGTAAAAACAGTTAAATATCTTCATTACAATCCGAGCAAACAAGCTGACACTTTTGTCAATAGTAGAGGAGTGTAGAAGTTGTATATTCGTGAAGGCATGCTAAAAGTGCGTTTTTTTTCTGTGTGAGAAAAAGTAATATTTTCGTTTTGAGGCTGATAGTGGTACTTAATTAAGGATCTTTCTATGTATATCTTTATGAATTTAAGTTTTGAATGTATCTTTGTCATTAATAAAAATGTCAGCTTGATTTGTCGCCATCTAGTGGAGAAACATCGATTTTCATTAGAAAATGGCTTTAGGAACATTCAGTACAATAATCTAACAAGACGTTAGTGCAAACTGTTGAGTCTGTTAAGTTCAGCCGAAGTCAGTTGACTTTCTACTTGTTGTCTTTGTTGTTCTATGTTTCGACCATTTGTTCGCAATGAATAGGCGGTTTTAAATGGATCCCTTTCATACATGATACTGTTATAGTTGTAGCTAACGTCAGATTCAGTTTTTTGCCATATATTTTTGATTATACCATATACAAATTGGAAACATCCGCATACCATGTTCCACGCTATTGTAAAAAATGGCATTCCAGATATCGCCCATGTCATCCACATTTTTCCTGAAATTATACCAAAATTTCAATTAACATCGAATTAATAGCAAGATAGTCTTTTTTGTTCACAAAGCGACTCATTTGAAAGAAGAATGGACGAAACTCTTATGAAATATACATTATTACTCACCGTGTCAGTGTTTTAATTTTACAGGTGATTTAAATAAAGGATTTCAAATTGTTCTATTGAATGGTTATTATTTTGGAGTTGCGCTTAAAATATAAAGCGAAATTGGAAAAAACAAACGATTCATTCTTCCTTTTTTTTTTATTTACATGAATTGCTCGCAGAGGGAATGTTCTTTTTATATTGGAATTAAGTAAACAATGAATATCGATTATGTTGGAAAGAGAAAAAGAAAAATATTTCTTGCTTTAGTTTCCATGGTTAAACTTTCATCAATAACATAGAATGTTATGTAAATTGTTTTCAGTGGTAGTAGACACCTACGTCTCAAAACAAGTGAAGAAAAGAAGTTACTCGGTATTTTGCTCTTTCAGCTCGTCATATAAATAGTGCTGACAAACAGTAAACTTTTTATTCGGCGTCTTCAAATCCTTCATTTTGCAGCTACTACAAAATAAAACCATCGAAATAGTAAGTAGCAACGAATATTATAGAAGAATTTCCTAAAAGCTTGAGTTTGGCCTACAGATCCGATCGAACATGATTGAATCCGGTGTCGGATCTTGTTAGAATTTGACGAATTTCATACAAAAACCGACTGAAATAAAAATGTATTTTGTCGGATTTCTAACAAATAGATTTCGGACAGGATTGCGTTGTAGAGGACCCGGGCATTTCCTTTCGAAACCAACTATCGGATTCGCTTATAAAAAAATACTGGAATAGGAAGATTTGCACCTGAGATCCCAAAGGATTCAATTAGTCTCAGAGGTGTCCATGATGGCTAGTACTCTGCCGCTGTTGTGCCCCAATCAGTAAAAAAATTTGACTTTAACCGCTGCGGGTCCCAGATTTTCGGAAACGTTGCCGCTACCACGCTAGTACCGCGACGTCATAACTACACTAATAACAAAAAGGTGCCATACTGAACTTTAAAATGTCTAGAATTCGTTCCGAAATTCGAAGCCTTTTAAACTTCGCTACGGCACCTTTTTTGTTTTCAGTGTAGTAAAACATACAGAAAGTCCTCTATTTCCTAATAAAAAATCGATTATGCGACACACTTTCAGTAAAAAGGCTAATTTTTTGTCGTGCCGCTATATGATTAACGAGCAATAAAAATGAATTAAATGAGAAACGAAAAATCGATTTACTTTGAATCATACTAAAACAATCTACTTAAGTACTAGAGGTTCTCTTTTTAAAAACATTGAAATCTACCGCTGTCGCGTCGTCATGTAGACTGAGTGAATATCACCAAGATTTTCTCAATATTTTCTTCTGTTAAACATCTATTCGATTCACAAGGCATCGACAGTCAATTATTACGATCAGCAAAAACATTCTGAAATGATTTTCTGAATAAAACAAAAAAAACATTCATGAGAGGATTTTTTGGATTACAAATGTATATTCATAAGTTTCACGTGATTGAAAATTCATCGCTGCAGGATTTTATCCGATTAGAAAACCACATCGTGAGGATTATTCATGGTGTGACAACTATCGAGCAACAAGCTATCCAGATTCAAGCACCACCCAATAAAGATTTTCCTGGATTTTAGAACCATGTTGACTCAACCTGAGGGTGAATAATCCACTAAACTATTTCCTCGATGACTAATCAACCTTCTCTACGAGACTTTCCTGATCTTCTTCATGAATCAAATAAGATTCTACCCAGATATCTTAAACCAATGATCCGCGGTTGTTTTCAACTACCTCATTTCAGCGAACTGGGATCGTTCCTAAATAACTCATAACAATCACAAAGGATCATTCCTTTATTATACATATGAGCGAACTAAGATAATACTTAACACATCACTATAAACCAACTTGGACCATTCCTACATCATCCCTAAAATCAACTAGGTTCATTTCCAGGTACATAACGCCGTTTAGTTGCGATGATTCCTACATTATTCGTATGAAGAACCGAGTTAATTACTAGCACATCATTATAATTTCATGAGCATCATACCTTTCAATGAAGTATACATTTGCTAAAACTTTATCTACCATCGAAATATGAATGATTGAGGATAGTAAGATGAAATGGAGTGTGCACATAGAGATCGGTTAAACTCCTATATGTATTTGTCAACAGTCAATTTATCAAGCTGCTATCTTAGGGGCATGAGCATGTGACGATGAAAACAGTTCCAGCATATAAGGCACTAGATATTCGCTGATGATGCATATTTTACACATTTTTCGTCTTATGAGCATCATGTGCGTCTTTTCTTTAAAGCACATGTTAATATTCATGAATTTAATGGAGAACTTTCATATAACAGTGGAACTTCTTCGATTGATGATCTTTGTGTATATCCCCCTGTTTCATTGACATATCATTGTGCAGATTCAAAATCAAACGAAATACTTTCCTCTGATTCTTAGAACGTGTAACAAGATAGGAATACAGTATATATTATAAGCATCTTGTGTTTGCATAGATTTTTATATCTCTGTATACTATTTCCGACCTTAGTATTGAGATCAGCATGACAGTTGTGCAAAATGATCCTAAAAGTGTGTTTCATATTCTAGATAATGAACCGCCAACGTCCATCATCAACAATGACTAGTACAGAACTAGTCCAAAAATGTAATACTCTAGTATTACGACTGGCACCATCATCAACTAGTAGCCAAAATAGCGATATTGCGAGATTAATGAAAGATGCACAACGTCGCGTTCTTGATCGCTTCCGTCTACTACTAAGAGACTATGTCGATCAAAGTACGCAAGCAATACAAGCAGATCTGTATCACGCTTTGGAGCAAGCAGATAATCGAGAGAAGTTTCTAGAAGCATTTACGCTGAAGCTATACCACAAAGCAAATCAAATAGAAGAAGAAATTGCTACCCAAAGTCTCAATCCTGATGAAGTAGAAAGATTGAAAAGAGTGCCAGGATATGAGAGAAATAATAACGGCAGAGATGTGCATAATAACAATCCAAGCTATCCTCGTACAGGCAATTACGATCAACACAATCATTATCCAGGAAATGAGGATCGATATAATCATTATCCAGCAACTCCCCATTCACACCAAAACAATCCAGACAGTGGTCATCCAAGCGAAAATCATTCAAACCAGCACTATCGCAGTTCGCAAAGCCACAATCCGAATTTTCGCTAGCATTTGACTGACTAACACATAAAACTGCTCGATTTTTTTCAAAAAGAAAGTCGAGATCGACACGACGCGTTTCTTCCTTCCTTGAGACACTCATCAGGCATCTTAGAACTCTATCATTACGTAAAAGTTCAAACACACTCAAAAGTAACAGTTTTTGAAGAACCTGAAACTAGAAGGCAATAATTCAACAGAGCAGAGAATTGCCCTCTTTCAGAGCGTCACATGACGTGCTTCTATCTTTGTTTAAAGAATCACTATTAGCTGGCTTCAAAAAAATTCAACTACATGAATCTACATTAATCCTCGCTAAAATTGAGTTGAATATTCAAACACAGATGTTTATAAGATATACAGATATTCGAAATAAGCGTCCAGTAACAAGCAGGTACATCAAGTTGAAAAGATAATAGTTTTCGACAAAATTTTCACAATAAAAAATTATGTCGATAGATGTTTTCTTGAGTTATACGTAAAACGTAGCTAAGCAATATACTTGGATCTACTCTACCGAATGAATCCAAATACAAAAGATAATCATCATTAGTATGTAAGAAAGAGAAAGACATTACGTTTCAAAACAAAACCACCATTTAAAAGTACAGAAAAGCATGAAAACTCCCTTCCGTGGCACCCGCAGTTGGGACGTTGTGTATGTGCGCGTGTGTGTGTGTGTGTGTGTGTTTAGAATGAGGGTGTGTATTATTTTTAAAGAAATTTAACCACTATCTAGATTTCGACNATCTAGATTTCGACCTTTCTCAAGGGTCTTCATCAGGTAGTTTCAGCACTGCATAAAATATTAAATTAAAAGGAAAAATTTCGAAGAAAAATTATTCTTCTTACTTTTAATATCAAAGCAAAAGCAGAGATTTCTTAAATCTAATACGGGTGTGTATTATTTTTAAAGAAATTTAACCACGATCTAGATTTCGACCTTTCTCAAGAAAAGTTAGAAGTCTTTTTGGTTTGCTAATTTTTTTATTCAAAGTGTTCTTTAAAATTCTAGAAATCGTTTTCAGCGTGTGACTAGCTACCATGATCTATAGATTTCATCCTTGCAAAAGGAATCATCAGATGGTAAATAAATTTAAAGATTTTAAAAGAAAAATCATAAATTTTATTTATAACCTATCATATATAAGAATAAATCTTAAATATATGATGATAAATTCAATTCATAGTAGTGTGACTAGCTACCATGATCTATAGATTTCATTGGAACAACCCAAATCATCAGATGGCAAATAATTCTAAAGATTTTCTAAAAGAAAAATCAGAAGATTAATTCTAGTTCTAACATATAAATAAATAAATAATTATATGTTGAAGAATTCATTTCATAGTAGTGTGACTAGCTGCCATGACCGGTTTCGTCCTTGCTTAAGGGCGGTTGTGAATATATAAGAGATTATTCCAAGCTACTTACGACTTTTCTATCGAGGCTTAATTCGATCATCATCAGGTAGGTTATAAATCAAAATACTACGTATATACGGCAACTTCAAAATTAGAACAAGCCTTAATACTGAAATGACAAATAATTATCTAATCTCGATGACTTCGTAAAATCAAAGAATTCAAACTAATTATCAATTGATTTTAAAGGTTACGTTCATTCATTCAGTTAGCTATATCTAGTTAGTAGCAGGTAATAGACGGTGTGTTTTAATTTGAATGATTCGATCACAAAATAAATGTCACTGATCATTCTTCGAAATTGATCTTTGATTAATTCTAGGCAATGTCTTAATTTTAAGATTTCTTAATGGCTTATATTTAACGTTTCTTACTTAAAAGAATAATATTTGAGCTTTCTATCGAAAAAGAGTTTTTGTTTGTTTAACTAATATATAAATGAGTATACAAATGTAAATTTGTTTATTAACTAGTTCAAAATATTCTAATATTTATTGATACGATAGTATTTTATATCAATATCACAATTATCACTATTAATATCTAATCATGGTTGATTCGCTTCATCTTCCCATAAAATAATGATGAATCAATTCATACAGTATAAATAACCATGGTTTTAGACGTGGAATTTTAATGATTGGCTTCTTATTGTATTAAAAATTATATATATAAAAAAAGCAAAAATCACCAGTTGATATCTTAAATCATAAGCATTCATGATAAAAGTAATCAAAATACTTCGAATTTACTAAATATATTGTTAAATAATAGCTTTTTCAATTAAATGAATAGCAATTCGATGAGCCATCTTGAAAAAAAATATTAAGATTCGCTTCCATTCGATCTAGAGTTAATAGTATAACCTTGCTTTCATTTATATACTGCATTAATCTTCCATGAAAACATTCATTTTATTCAAAGAACTATTTTGTTGATTCTTTAGGAGCAACAGTGTATGTTCTCATTTGATCCAGAAACTATATAGACAAACTGTCTTTATCATCAACTACCACTATGTTGGCTAATATATGTTACCTTAATTGTATATCTTTCAAAATAAGACCAGTGAAATATACCTCTAGTATCAATCTGCAATATTAGCAAGTCAGCGTTCATCCATTCTGACCCATTCCACAATCAAGAAAAAATATATATTTCATTGAACGACACTAACAGAACTCCATATGAGTTCCCATCACTAAAAAGAAAGAGATTCCTAATATCGATGTCTCTTTCAACCTATTAAAATAAAAATAATAAATACATCAAACGTATACGTTGATGAACTACAATCCTCGATAATATCATAGATTAATTTGTACTAGCTTTTCTCTTCATAATAAATTCTTTATCAGTATTAAATGCAATATCTATCGAAATGATGCTTGAACTAAAGAATTGAAGGTTTTCAACAAACTAATTCGAAAAATTTTCATATCATTTAAATAAGATAAAAACTAGTTATTCTAACATATCA